>JAWQEG010001171.1:0-138192 GCA_033782935.1 Petrolisthes cinctipes
GTCCATTTTAACTAAACCAAGAGAGAGAGAGAGAGAGAGAGAGAGAGAGAGAGAGAGAGAGAGAGAGAGAGAGAGAGAGAGAGAGAGAGAGAATTACGACTAGTGAAAGAGTGTCCTCATTCCAAAGAAATGAGGACAACAATTAACGAGTAGTGTCTGCAGGCCTCCCTCCTTCCACCTTTTGTCTTTACAGGATGTTTGTGTCCTGTAGTTTTCCCTTAAGGACGGACCCTGTGCTAGTGTGTAAAATTTGATGGCTTCTGATTCCTCCTGACCATGCTACGAAACAAGCTCCTTCCATATAGGTGGTGTTTCGTGGCTTCTGATTCCTCCTGACCATGCCACGAAACAAGCTCCTTCCATACAGGTGGTGTTTCGTGGCAATATTTGAAGGACTCATTTATTTCCATTTTTCTGACTACATCACAGGGTTCCTTACAATTTTCTTTTACGTAAGTGGATATTGATGGTTGATAAAATGTTGTAGCGTAATATAATAATAAAAAAAGAAATATAAAAAAGGAACACCAGTGGCATTCTCTCTCTCTCTCTCTCTCTCTCTCTCTCTCTCTCTCTCTCTCTCTCTCTCTCTCTCTCTCTCTCTCTCTCTCTCTCTCTCTCTCTCTCTCTCTCTCTCTCTCTCTCACACACACACACATCAATACACCGAGTAACAATATTAATGATGGCAGTGATAATAATACAGACACAATAAAAAGTATCAAGGTAATCAAATAATGGCTTTGGTACAGGTTAATTACAAGGGGCTAAGAAAAACTGAACTATTTTTTAATTTGTTTAAGTTTATTATTTACCTTTAGTACAAGCCCCAACAACAACAACACTCTCTGGGAAACGTTGCCGCTAAAGGCCATGAAGTTATTTGATACATGGTGGACTTCACTCTATTATGCATTAGTTCTCCCTTAGTTAAGTTGGTTCCTGGTATCGTTTTCTGTGATGCCTGTTTGTCCACACCTTAAAGGGATTTTTCTAGACAACCAAGGCAAGGTTATATCACAAAGAATTTTCCAGTAGGGAGAGGGAGAGGTTATTATTGCCTGTGGTGATGTGGGCAGAGTAATAAATACACTTTTGGTACATTGGAGTGCCTTGATTCCTCCAAATTTTGCCCGGAAACTGGACCAGATTAATAAAAATAATGGTGCATAATAATGTTGCCTGGTATAGTTTGTGGAAATCAGTTGCTACAGACTTACCAACACTGCATCTCCTCCCTGTGATCGTGTGTGAGACCTGGTGGCTTCTGATTCCTCCTGAATATGCCACGAAACAAGATCATTCCATATAGGCGTTGGTTCATGGCAATGTTTGAAGGACTCGCTAATCTCCAATATTTTTACTACATCACATGGGTCCTTAATTAAGGGGGTAGTACACTGCTGGTAAATATGGAGCAAATGATTCCTCCAAACTATTCCAGGCAACAGGATATACCATTGTTTTTCTTCATCGGGGTCTGTTTCCTGGCATACTTTGGAGGAATCAAGGCTCTTTCAAAAGTATATTATCACCTTAAGAGTTAATGTGGTTGAGCTGTAGACCCCACACCAACACTATATAGCTATCGGAATTGAAACAGGTGCGTGACTGCAAGGCCAAGGTTGTCACGGAGAAGCCACAGCTACTGTAAAGGTTATACTGCATTATTACACCTGAAGCATAAATATTGGCAACAAGAATTCGTATGTACTATCAAAGACAAAAGTCGTGTCGTTGTCTTGTCTGGTGATTTGATATAACTCGTGAAACATAATGAAAACCCCACCACAATAACGTCCATGTCCAGTATGGTCATAATGGCTTTTTACCATATGTTTCCACCAAATTTAACGACACGACTTTTGTCTTTGATGGTACGCTGTGCTGTTGTTTTCGAGGGTTTACAACATATAGAAAATATAAGACTACGTAACTGCAATACAACATTATTAATAGGTTGGTTGTTTTGTAATCACCGAGTCACTTGCACTGTAAACCATTCATTACAGTACTCTCAGAATAATTACTTCTCTTTCTATATAGATCGGGTAATGGAAAACAGAGGAAATACGTGCCAATGTGATAAACCTCTGTCTTCTCTAAGACGTTCCTATTCACCAACAAGAGAATTTCCTCCTAAGGGACCCTGTAATGTAGTCAGAAAATTGGAGGTAAATGAGTCCTTCAAATACAGCCACGAAAAACCACCTATATGGAAGGAGCTTGTTTCGTGGCATAGTATGAAGGAATCAGAAGCCTCGAATTTCCCTACACGATAACAGGGTCCTTAATGCAGTCGATTATTTACTTAAGGGGATGGTATACTTTTGATAGACTGGAGCGCCATGATTCCTCCAAAGTATGCCAGGAAACAGACCCACATGAAGAAAAATAATGGTATCCTGTTACCAGAAATGGTTTGGAAGAATCATTTGCTCCTGATTTACCACCCAAAACATTGTGGCATATAACCCCCTTAAGGTTTTGTCTAGGTTCTCTCACATCAATAATAGAAGAAACATAAACTTCGAGAGATTAAACCCAGAGTGTGTGTGCTTCACTCTCATTGGCAAAATTCTCAATACCATTACAATCAGATGTTAGGTGAGGTAGGGTCAAGGGGGTGTATGGGAGTGATGAGAGGTGAATACACACATGTATAAACACTACAGGGAAAATAAAGACAATACAGTAATATATATAAATATCAATATCACCTCGGTAACATCTTCAACTTCTAATTCCTTCCTGTATTTAGTACGGCTTGTATGTTTGTATATTCCTTTGTATTTTTTGGAATATATAGTTATGCAATGTATATTTTTGACCTAAAGTTTATCATATGTATATATCTGAAAATGCATTATAATAAATCAATTTTCTCTTCATAGCATTTGAAACCCTGCAAGACGGTATAATCACTCGTTAGGTAACCAGAAAGAAAGTGTGTTATCATTAAAGCCTTATCAATATTTATGATTAATTCCGTATAGAAAACTTCAATGGGCCTGTTCGAATATCAACAACAACAACAAATTTGGGCTGACCTAATCTATACAGTACATACCTTAATTAAGGGGGTATATAACACACATTGTTTTGGGTAGTAAATCTGAAGTATATGATTCCTCCAAACGATTCCAGGCAACAGGATACCATTATTTTTCTTCATCCGGGTCTGTTTCCTGACATACTTTGGAGGAATCAAGGTGCTCCAATCATTCAAAAGTATACTATCCCCTTAAGCTGAAGCCGGAGTGAAGGCAAGGCACACGAACACGTCCGTCGATCAACAAAATAATGTATACCCTGAGCTGAAGCGGAGTCAAGGCAAGGCACACGAACACGTTTGTCGATCAACAAAATGTATACATACCCTGAGCCAGTGTTGCCAGGTGCAGGAAAATTTATCTGTTTTAGGGAATTTTGAAGTCGACACAGGGAAATTATATAAAGATGGTCCAAGAGTAAACGGAAATTTTCTACCAGACGAAATACCAAAAAGGAAGACCATCAGTGTTCAAAAGAAGAGTAAACAGGGAATTATTGAGGCAAAAAGGGAAATTCTGTTGTTGAAGTTGGAGAAAATTTCTGTCCATCAGACCTGGCACCACTTCCCTGAGCTGAAGCCTGAGTCAAGGCAAGACACACGAACACATCCATGGATCATCTGTTTGGGTTGACATAATTCCGTACAGTAAACTTAAAATGGGCCTGTTGGAAATTGGAATACTTATTAATAAACTAAAGCCGGAGTGAAGGCAAGACACACGAACACATCCATCGATCAACAACAAAATAATGTATACCCTAAGCTGAAGCCAGAGTGCAATGAAGCCACCCGAACACGTCCTTGGAATCATCTGTTTGTGTGTCATGTCTGCGATGTTCCACCCCTCGCTGTGGCCGCTGTGTTCACCTCACTAATGGCAACAAGACGGCTTATAGGAGTAACCCCACACAGGAGTTTAACAGGGGACTCCTCTTCAGTCTCGAACCCATCAAAGATAATGAAATGTTCGAGGTGACCATAGATAAGAAGGTAATGTATGTGTGTGTCTGTGTGTGTGTCTATTTAGTGTATGTGTTAGGGGGGGGGGGGGGTATTTTCGTATTCAAGAACATTTGTGGTGTATACGATGGCGTGGTAAAGGTATCAAGGACAATGGTATGTTCGAGGTGACCATAGATAAGAAGGTATATATGTGTGTGTGTGTGTCTATTGTATGTGTATGTATGTGTGTGTGTGGGGGGATATTTTCGTATTCAAGAATATTTGTGGTGTATACGATGGCGTGGTACCGGTGTCAAGGATAATGAAATGTTCGTGGTGACCATAGATAAGAAGGTGTGTATGTATGTGTGTGTGTGTGTGTGTGTGTCTGTCTGTCTATGTGTATGTGTGTGTGTGTATGGGGGGATATTTTCGTATTCAAGAACATTTGTGGTGTATACGATGGCTCTGTTGTTTGTCTATGGAGCCATTATACCAGTATCAAGGACAATGAAATGTTCGAGGTGACTATAGATCAGAAGGTATGTATGTATGTGTGTGTGTGGGGGGGGGGATATTTTCGTATTCAAGAACATTTGTGGTGTATACGACGGCGTGGTACCGGTACGATGGCTCTGTTGTTTGTCTATTTATTTGAAGTGACTATAGATAAAAAGGTATGTATGTATGTGTGTTTCTGTGTTTGTGTGTGTGTGTGGGGGGGATTTTGGTATTTATTGAAAGAATTACTATAGAGGGATGCTGTTTGGTGATTTTGACTGTGGGAGAAAGTATATATTTTGTCGTGAATGTATAAGGATGGTGGAGTGTTGGACTGCTTGACCTTATATTTTTTCCATACTATCTAACGTACCAATTTCTTACCTTCAGTAAGGCAAAAATTACCTCTATAGTGTTAATTGTGCTAATTGGAGTAATATTTTAGCTTAATGAATATCCAACCATTGTTTAGTGCTAAAAAAAAATTCCCTGTCCATCACAAATGCATCGTGATATTATGTGACTTGAGATCCCAGTAGTTTGTTGAGGTCCTGATTTTGTTAGGTTATGTGAGGTCAAATCAGATTAGATATTTGGTATCAATCAAATAGTATCTATCTGTTTAAATATCTATGTACAGTATAGTATCTGTGTATCTATCCATCATTTTGATTTCGTTTTTAATAAAGCTCCAAATCGTCATTCATTAAACTTTCCTATGGAGGAAGCCACAGAAGAGTGGTATGGTAATTTCTCTGCCTCATATAGCTAAGTATTTAGTAAGGGGTTGTCACCATTTCACATAGGAACCCTTTCTGTGCCCCTAGGATACTGGGTAGTAGGAATGATGTACCCACTCACCAAGTGGAATACAGTACATTCTTCTGTTTGTCAAGTCAACAATGGTTCATAATACACCTCAAGATAATCATTATATTGAGGATGCCGGTGTAACTTTGAGAAATTAGAAATTATAGCTTCTTGAAGGTGTTTACTTTTATTGCAGAGAGTGAATCTGGATTGTCTAGGTAAATGGTAATAAGTATATACATTGACGTTCGTTGCTGCAATGGACAAATTATATATACCAGGGGAAGGATGCCAAATGAAGAACTACAATGCAATAATACTGTAATGGCAGCCAAGCGATGGAAAGAGGGGATGTAGATGACAAGAGCAGTAGATAATAGTAGTGGCATAAATCTAATTTTTTATATCTAGGGATTCCCTTTGAATTGTAATTTCACATAGATTATGTTTTCACTGCAGCTCAACACATGGAGTGGCAGCATAGAGATTGGGGTGACGGTGTGCAATCCAGATGTTATTGATGTTCCCATCACTGCCACAGACTTACGAGGAGGAACATGGGTCAGTGTCACTGTTGTCTCTTTTACTGTTGATGGTGCATGATATTATTAATTTTGTTTGTAGGCACAGGAATAGTACAGTACTGTAAGTAACAGGAAACTTCTGTGTGACATACTATGACATGCAGGGAAGTATTAACCCTAAAAAACTTTTAATAGTGAGTAAATTATCATGCAGTTTAAGGTACAGTCCTCATACTCTTATCTGATGATGACGGTCAAGGAATTTACTAGCACTGACAAATGGGTGAAATCAGGGTTTGATTTTTATAGCTGGTGAAATATGTATTGTATTGTGCTGTTGTTTATAATAACTTATGGAAAATTATAGCAAGCCATAGCTTTTCTATTTGACTGAAATTTCTTTTATTTCACTGGACTTGAATTTGACTAAGAACTTATTAATAGATCATATGCCACACAGAGGAAATGTCACTACAGTAATGAAACCTGAGTGTTGATATTCATGAATAATATTTTCTTCGTGTTATTTTACATTGTGGGGGATATGGCAAAAATACATCAGTATCATGTTGTTGACACATGCCACAACTACATGTACAGGTCTGTATTGTATAGTGCAATTTGATAACCCAGCGAAAATTTTCAGTATGTATAATTTAAGTTATTTGTATGTATAATTTCACAATGCCATCATAATTTCATAATAGTTTGTATTTTATATACTGAAAGCATTTTTTTGCTGGACGGGAACTGGTGCACTTTAGCCAGGATAAAATAATACAGGACATTGTATACAGCAGCTGTTTATTATCACGTGTTGGGTGATGGCAGATCATGCTTGGCCAAGGAGTGCTGCGGGATGGACGGTCGCTGCACGAAGCATATGGGTGCGACCTGGACAAGTTGGTGGAAGGGGACCGGGTTGGGGTGATAAGGACCTCACAGGTAATGAGAAAGGATACTAAATATATGGTAGGCAACAGTGGTGGGTTCGGAATGATGTTGATCATGACTAATAGTCATCATCACCATCATAGGGCTCTATATAGTATCAATGGAGTCATTATACAGGTCATCTATTTATAACTTCCTATTGCCATTGTTTTTTACTACTCATCCTTTGCCATACTACACAAAAGCCTTTTCAATAACCCATATCAACAATTTGGCAAGTTACTGTACTGTACTTTATGCAGTCATTATCACTCAGCAGTGAGCACACCCAGTAATCCTTACAATAAGCTTTCCCACCAATCAAAATATCAGATTTGCTCATCATTCTGTCTGCAATAGGTAGGCATAAAAAAGCTATTTACAATACTTGCAATTGGCAGTTTTTTACTGGGACACGACATAAAATGCAGTACAGTATACTTCTAGCTATAGTTACTATATACTGTAGTGGATACATCTTAGGCTCCTATACCTTACAGTAGCTGAATCATAATACTTCACATTGTAAATAAAGGAATTTTTTTTCAGGAGAAACTACTGATGGTTATGTATTAGATCAGGTACAATATTTAGTGCAGTGATTGAATGCTTGAATTCTGGAGAGAGAATTTCAGCACTACCAGGACATAAACACATTATGGAAGACTGCAATGTACGCAACCACACTCGCCAACAACACAACATACACTCTCTGAGGGCACTGTGGGAAAGCCCGGTTCAGGCCATGACCTTCCTCAGGAGCTCGGTGCTGCTCGGCCAGATAGCTTGAGGAACTTCGACAACAACAAGAGAAACAAATTACAATTGATTTTCATACATGTTACCATATACAGTACAATGTTATTGTGTTAGACTGACCAGTGTTGTATTATTTATTGGACAGTAGTATTTTGCATTGGTTTGACCATTGGTAAATGACTGTGATTAATGAACAGGTATGTTATGGTGCTAACATATGCCATTGTTATTCCTTAGATAGGAAAAGACATGAATCTGCATCAGAGTAAATTTTTTAATGAATTGAAACTTAATGCAGTGTGTTGTTCTCAACACAGCATCGATATGTTATTGTACTCCCAGTCATTCTAAATGGATAATTTTACTAAGTAATAAAATGATCAGAATCTGTTTTTCACTTGCATTAAATTCCAATAACAGTATATTAATTTTTGTAGTTCTTATAGTGTAGAAGTATTGTACTCTACAGATTTTGATGAAGTGGAGTTTGCAGGTTTTTGCTGGTATCTCTTCATAATTTTTATATATAAAATTTTATGAAAACCAGATGTAGAAGTAGTAGGATCCAATGTTTTGCAGTGTATTATATCTTTTCAAATTTTTCTGTTGTAGGGTGACCTGAAGTTCTTTGTTAATGGAGAGTGCCAGGGCATAGCAGCTGCCAACCTACCCCAGATGTTGTATGCTGTGGTTGACATGTATGGCAAATGTGCACAAGTTACTGTTACTGCACCCACCACACCAGACTCCAGTAAGCCCCCATAGTCAGGGTTGGCTGATTAAACTATGATAGAACATTAGTCACCACAGTCACTTGTTTCATATACCAGTAGTTGCTGTTGGATATTGAAACACCTTATGACTTGATATTATCCATACATGATGGTTAAGTGGATTGCAGATCTAACAGTCTTTACACTTACCACGTAGGACTTGAATAAGATTATTGATTTTTTTCTAATATACAAAGCAGCTCCAGCTTACAAAAAATATATTATCGAAGTTAAAAGTATGAATGTCTGTCATGAACCCTTCACTTAGGAACACTCTTTAAAAACAGGTTAACATATTCTTGCTCACCAGAGCAATAATGGGAGTTGATAACTGTATACAGGGTATCTTAGCAGGAAAATACTCATGTTAAGAGAGCATTCTGAAACAAAGTGTCATTGTGATAGAGGTGGGTCCAGCTGGTCACAGGTGAGTTATAATTGTTGAAAAGTAAATGAAAATTGGGCAGGGATGCGTCTTACTGTCCAATTACTTTTCAATTATTTTATCAGAGTAACCATATCTAGTTAGACAGAATTTCATGAACATTTTTTAGAGACACTTGGGAATCATTTGCATTTACTGCTGGGACTCTGTATGTAGGATGATGGTAATCTTGAGCCAATTGGTAAGGATGTGAATTATTCAGACATTTTTCAATTTCAGACACCTTAGATGAGGATTCCATCAGTGAGATGTCATCATTAAGAGATTCCAACATCTTGGACTCACAGCATGACCCTCCTCCCATGGGTATTCCAAGTTTGAACAATAATGTGGCTGCTGCAGTTCCTCCTGAGGCAGTGCCTGTCCCAGTCCCCACAACAGCTGCCCCAACCACACCAGCCACCCCTGCCACCCACAGTTCCAGTAGTGCCCTTAGTAACCATGTTGCCAACATCAGTATTGCCAACAGCCTCATGTCAAACAGTGATAGTAATGTTTTACAAGACGAAAGGGACGGAAGAGAGAGCAGCTGTGATTTGTTATCAAACCAATCTCCACGTGCAGCCAGTGCACCTAGTCGGTCCATAGCAGCTGCTGCTGCTGCTGCTATGGACACCACTCAACCAGTCACCCTCACTAGCTGTAATAATACAGACACTGGTAGCTTACCCTCTGGTTACACACATGGTGGTGCTGTTGGGGGAATAGGTTCAAACAACAACAATGACAGCAGTAGTTGTGCCAATAACAATAATAATATGAGTGGAAAGAACAGTGCCAATTTAGGTATTTGTCAAGCTGGAAGTAATGCTGCTAATACAATAGACAATATGACCAACTATGCATCCTTATCTGACAGGCTAAGATTTCATGGAAAGTGTGGAACACTTGTGAAACTTTCTAACAGTGGCAGAACAGCAGAACGGAGGAGACCCTTAGATGAATTCAATAATGGTGTGGTAATGAGTTCTCGAGCACTGAGGGAAAATGAGCTGTTTGAGGCAAGTGTTTGGTGTAATTTCTTGGTAATTATTGCTGTTTTAAGCAAACAAAATTAATAATTGAGAATATTCCATTTGAACTTTGATTTCAATTTGTATTAATAGTGTTTCCATTTTCATATATTGTGGTTAAAGAAGCTAGCATTTTCATCAGAAAGCTTGGGAAGTGGGTCGGGAAACAATTTTTTCTCACTAATGAACTCCTTATTCTATGCTATTTAGTATCCTAGTTTTGTATCTAACTTAATCAAGATCTGTAGCAATCAGGGATATTTGTTGGAATAGTTGTCATGATTAAAACTTGGTTATTCATTATGATTACTTATTGTTTCAGCATGATGATTGCATTCTTTATGTTTTGCATATTATGCTGTATTGATAATAAGAACAAACTTTTTTTTTTCTCTCTCTCTCTCTCTCTCTCTCTCTCTCTCTCTCTCTCTCTCTCTCTCTCTCTCTCTCTCTCTCTCTCTCTCTCTCTCTCTCAAATGACCAACTAATTATTAGCTTTATCAGAGCAGAGAATCCACTCCATTCTCCACCGAGCTTTCTCCCTCACTACTCATCCACATTATAAACTACAGTATATCACCACTCAAAACATTCCTCCTCCTGGAACAGATCCGTATTGACCGGCTGGTGGACAAGTGGTCAGGGAGCATTGAGGTGGGGATGACAACCCACAACCCTGGGTTGTTGGACTTCCCAGCCACCATGACTAATATGCGCTCTGGCACCACCATGATGAGCGGTACAGGGATCCTTACCAACGGAAAGGGAACCCATCGCGAGTATGGAGAGTTCAACTTGGATGAGCTTAAGGTGAGCCAGTCACAGTAACTCTCAGTCATTTATGTATTAGAGAGGAGTATAATATACATATATTTTTAAAGTGGGCATTATAATTTTTTTTGTGTTAGTAAGATGACAATGTTGAATAGAAAGTGTAGTTATATAGTAGGACAACAGAGGATAGTAGTCTCTGAATACCTTCTAGTTATATTTTTTTGACACTTTATGCCGACTCTGCAGAAGGCAAGTTACTAGAAAAACTAAGGAAGCACCACATGTAGAGGACCCTTTCATTGACAACATTTTGCTTTCAATTTTTCTTCTACTTCATGTCAAGGACTTTTTATCGTGAAAACTTAATAGTAACAGCCTCCTCTTCTTATGGTATACAGTCAACATTAAGTATTGTACACTCAAACTTCAGAAAAATCATTCTGATTTGTGTTTCAGGAGGGTGACCGAATTGGAATGATGATCAAAACGGGTGGAGAGCTACACTACTACATAAATGGCCTGGACCAAGGTGTGGCGTCAACCAGTGTTGTCTCACCAGTATGGGCTGTGGTCGACCTCTATGGAATGACTGTCAAGGTAAACTCCCTGTTGTGTAGCCTCTATGGAGGAACATTTAATATCTTCAAAATTTTTCCAATTTAAAACCAATTTTTGCTTGTGTTTAGGGAGAGATTGAAGGAGAGCCATAATTGTGCCTTTGTATAAAGGGAAGGGGAGTAAGGATGAGTGTGATAGCTATAGGGGAATAAGCCTTCATAGTCTACTGGGGAAGGTGTATGGGAAGGTTCTTACTGAGAGACTGATTGAAGTAACGGGGAATAAAGTTAGTGCGGAGCAAGGAGGGTTCAGAAAGGGTAGAGGATGTGTGGACCAGATATTTGCATTGAAATCAATAGTGGAGAAATATATTGGGAAGGGTAGGAAGTTGTATGCTACCTTCATGGACTTGGAGAAGGCATACGATAGGGTTGATAGGAGAGCTATGACGGAAGTGTTGAGGGTTTATGGTGTAGGGGGGTCTTTGCTGAAAGGCCTTCTATGCAGAGGCAAAAGCATGTGTGCAGGTAGAGGGTGATCTAAGTGAGAGTTTTAATATTAGTGTAGGGCTGAGACAGGGGTGTGTTATGTCACCATGGCTGTTCAATATATATATGGATGGTTGTATGAGAGAGATGAAAGCCAAAGTGAATGGCCTGGGGGCGAAGCTGAGGCTGAATGAAGTAAATTGGTCCTTGGTGGTAAGTTTATTTGCGGATGATACTGTGTTGATGGCTGAGAGTGAAAGGGAGTTACAGAGAGTGGTAGATGAGTTTCAGTCTGTGTGTAAACGAAGGAAACTGAACGTGAATGTTGATAAAAGTAAAGTGATGGTATTTGAGAGGGCAGAAACTGAAGTGATTGATTTTGCCACACCCTACAGAGTGGGAGTACCAACTGGGACTAAGTGTGAGATAACTTTAGGGGGTTAGAGGAAGGAGGAAGTGAAGGAGTTTAAGTACTTGGGAACAGTTGTATGTAAACATGTAAATATGGAAGAGAAATTAGAGAGAGAGCAATGAGGGGTAGACAGGTCATAGGATCACTGGGGAGGATTATGAAGGGTAAAAGTGTGAGTATGGAAGTGAAAAGGGGACTAAGAAATAGTATAATCCTGTTAACACTGACATTTGCATCAGAGACATGGACATGGAGTAGGGATCATCAGGCTAGAATAGGGCAGTGGAAATGAATTACTTGAGAGGAGCATGTGGACTTACCAGGTGGGATGGAGAAAATAATGAGAGTGTGTATGAGAGATGTGGTATGAGTGAGAAGGCAATTGGTATTGAGTGTGGGGTGGTTGAGAGGGTGAAGCGTAACACATTGAGGTGGTTTGGACATGTAGAGAGAATGCAAGGTGAGGAGTTTGTAAAGAAGGTGTATGGAAGTGAAGTTGTGGGACCTGGTGTGAGAGGCAGACCTCCGGTTAGATGGCAGAACAGAGTGGAAGAGTATGTAAGGGAGAGAAACATGAGGGGCAGAGTAGGGTTTGACCAAATAAGGAGGGAGTGTTGGAACAGGGAAAACTGGAGACATTTATGCCATGGCCACCCCCTTGGGGGGAGTTTCCGGAGGGAACGAGGTGTCAGAGCTATAGATAGATAAATTTTGGGAAGTAAGATTGGCATTGAAAACTTGGCCAAAGAAGCGCCAGAGTGTGTAGAAATGCACTGAATGTTTGTAATGTGTTATATATTACATATATGATAACTTACAGGGGGGAGTGAGGGTTGGGGACCCTGCTCTCTAACTATGACCCCACTAAAAGTTCAGATAGCCTTGGAGCTGGACCCCTTGCCTGTAGGGGGTCCTGCACTGGACCTAGAAAAAGGGGAAATGGGGTATTGATGATGATGATGATAACTTAAGACTAAAATTATAAACATCTTGTGCATCTTGACTCTACTATCTGTGGTGCGAACATTGTTTACCCAAGGGAGCAGAACATAGCAAGAGGTATGGTAGTACAGTAAATCATCATATTTGTAGGAATTTGTAGGAATCAAGGCACACTAATGTACCAAAAGTATACCATCCCCTTAATAATCTCTAGAAGGTGCATTGCTTAGGCAGGTATTTATTTACAGGTGACGATTGTTGACCGAGACGAGAGAGAGGAGCAGAACCTTATTACTCGACGGAACACACAGATGGGGGACCCTCAACCCAGCCTTCTTGATGCAGGTAAGTTGTTTTGCTTGGTCATCTCATACTAAAAAAAAAATGCATTAATGAAAAAAAAAAAAAAATATATAAATAAAAAAAAAAAAAAATACATAAATAAAATAAATAAAATATAATGCTCTTCCTCCAATGTTCTGCCAACCCTCTTCCCCTTAATTTCTAACCCTCTAGCTTCTGCAGCCTAACCTTTCTTCTTCCTACTCCATCCTTCTCTTTTTATTATATTCTCTCCTTCCTCTTGCATTCTCTCCTGCTTTCCTGTGCAGCCAGTCTTCTTTCTGCATTGGCCTTCTTCCTCCTGTATTCTCACCTTCTTACTCCTACACCCAAGCTTACCATTTTGGAACAAGCTCTCCTATAAACTTAGTAGGTGTATAAGATGTCTTTTTTTTTTTTTTACTGGCTTGGAGAATTCAGTTCCATTTTGCAGTACAGTGCTCCCCCCAAGTAGACTGGGGTTATGTACCAAGCAGGTGCTGTGTACTTCGAAATCGTCTACTTGGAATTGATAAATAAAGGGGGAAAAATAGGTTCGGTACTGGCGCTTCCAAAAACTAACCCTTCTTGATTATTATAATATTCAACCCCCAGCTATGGTGGGTTTCGCTAACGCATTTAAAAGCTATAGCGAACATAAAAAAACATACTTAAATGGCTAAGGTGCATCCCAAGTGAGACGTGAGCCAGGATGAGACTACATTCAACCCACAATTTAACAAATTCTGTCTCTTGTAACTAAACATAATTCTAAACTTGAGCCAATAGTATGGGAAATGTATGTTTTGAAAGGTTGTTTATTCTAAAAGGATAGGCCAAAAAGTGCGAGTTTTAGTGAGTGAGGGTGATGGTTGACAAGTTCATTTATCACCAATATAATAATACATGAGTTTCTACTCATACAAACACATTTCCTAGTTTATATTAATTATTCTTTGTCACTTTCTCTTACAATCACTTGCACTTTTCACCAAATCAAATGTCTTTACTGGGAAATGTGCTAAAAGTATGTAAAATGCCCGTTTTGAGAAGTTGTTCACTATAAAGGGGTTGGCTTATCGCGAGTGTAACAAGTGAGCGTGAGGGTGATAGTAGGGTGGTATGTTCAGTTATGACCAAAACTCATTGAATTTTTATTTGTGTGCACACATTGCTTAGTTTGTATTAATTAATTTTGGTAATTTTCTCTTAAAATCACTTCCACTTTTCACCATATCAGTAATGTGTATGTGTATAATCAATCAACACATTACGGTAAACAATTCTTTTGTTATGTCTTGTTTTTAATGTTTGTGTTTACTTTTTACTATCAAAATGTGAACGATATCGATGAATTTCGGTCAGCTGAATATCGATTTGCGCATAGGTATGCCTACTTTTGAAAAACTGTGTACTGTACAGTACTTTTGGTATTTTGGTCTCGAGTAATTTCTCTGCCTACATGGAAATCGTCTAGTTAAGGACCGCCTACTTGTGGGGAGCACTGTACTAGCATTTCCTGTATTGGTCCTCTTTGTCTTTCCTACTATTGTACTTTTTTGCTGCTGATGGTGACTTTCTGTATAAATATTTTTCCTTCATCCTTTTTGCAGTCATAGACAAGAGTTCAGTACTATTTCTGAAATTTGAAAATGAGATAAATATATAAACTAATTGAACTGTGATGTTTTATTGTGTTTACCTTTTTTGCCATATTTGGCTGTAATAAAATTTAAATTTGTGGTAAAATACTAGTTTTTGCAACTATAAGGGAAAGAATGCAAATATATGCATATCAGGTACTGTAGAAAAATAAATAATAAAATCAGGTTTTTTAAGTATTTGCAGTTTTCTTGAAGTATTTACAGTTTTATTTTGTTCACACTGAAGTTATGCTGTTGAATTGTGAATTATATTGCTGAGTTCATAGGGTTAATAGTAAATACGATATGCTGTTACACGTTTACAAAATCATGCTTACATATTATTTGCTTTATATTTTACTAGGTCAGTATGTTAGAATAACAATTCTCCATTAAATAGTAATCGCCATGCAGTTTGCTCTGTGCCAGCAGTTACTGCAGATGAAGACGCTGCTGAAGCTCTCCTCTTCCACCCCAACTGCGGCACCTATGCACAGGTCATCAACAATGGCAGAACAGCTCATAGACCCAAGTGAGAATTCATTTCTGCCATCCTCAAATACTGATATTTATATATGGAGTTGTTGCCGTGGCCACCCCCTTGGCGGGAGTTCCCGGAGGGAACGAGGCATCGGAGCTATAGATAGATAGATAGTTATTGTTGAAGTTCCTCAAGCTGTCTGACTGAGCAGCCCCGAGCTCCTGAGGAAGGTCATGGCCTGAACCGGGCTTTCCCACAGTGCCCTCAGAGAGTGTATGTTGTGTTGTTGTTGAAGTTCCTCAAGCTGTCTGGCCGAGCAGCCCCGAGCTCCTGAGGAAGGCCATTGCCTGAACCGGGCTTTCCCACAATGCCCTCAGAGAGTGTGGTTGTGTGCGTTGCAGTCTTCAATAATGTGTTTAATAGAATGGGGTGCTGTGTTGCATCCCGGACAGGCATCCGCAATGGCTCCATCCAGCCTCTTCTGATATGTCAGAAGGGCCGGGTGGTGGCCACACCGCAGCCTGGCCAGGTGGACTCTGTCCTCACGGGGAAGGGAGGATTCGGATGGGTGGATGTCAGGAGGTCGTGCATGCAGCTGGGTGTTGTTTTTGAGTGTTTGGATGGATTGGTGAGTGATTTGAGTGTGGATGTGTTTCTGGCGATTGGTTTGGGGTGGACAGGGTGTAAGAGATGATAGTATTTGTGTATGGTATCGTGTACTGGGTGTTGTTTTGATGTTCCTTGGCATGTGTGGGTGTTGTGCCATGTAGTGTAGTGGATGGTGTGGGTTTGTGGAGGCTGCAGCAAGTGTTTGTGTGCCTCTCATGTCAAGATGGTCCTTGATTTTGAGGACTTTGGTTTCATAGTGTAGGTGGTCTGTAGGTGTGGTAGCTGTGCAGCCTGTGATTGTCTTTAGGGCTCTGTTCTGTATGGTTTGAAGGGTGTTGTGATGAGTCTCAGCGAGGTTTGAAGCCCAGGCAGGGCTTGCATAATCCATCACTGATCGAATATATTGTTTGTATACTGAGGTTGTGGTTTCTTTGTTGTATCGTTGGCGAATGTGGTTGTGTACATTGCAGTCTTCCATAATGTGTTTAATAAAATGGGGTGCTGTGTTGCATGGAATTATTGTATACAGTAGGTAGGTACAATAGGGTGTCCTTGTGCACATTACATTTATTTATCACTTAAAAGTGCACAAGGATTTAGGGACACCCTATATAATTGGGGTGATTGCTTGGTTGGAGCTCTCTGAGATAGCCTAGAAGTATTCACTTATGTCATGTCTGCCACCTCTAGGAATGGGTTTACTGCCTTCCCTTAAATGACCTAACTAAGGTAGCCCAGCCTTGGACCCCTACACCCTTGAGTGGGGTACAATATACTGTATATGTATTGTTCATTTTGTAACCCACTTCTGTATGTTAGTACTGTACAGTCAAAGACAAAAGTCGTGTCGTCAGTTTTGGTGAAGACATCCTTTCGGTGATGTCTGCCATATATCATGCAAACGGTTGGTAGCACTGCCATAGGGGCTCACAACATGTCCTGCGTCATATGGGTTCGAATCCTCACATTTATGGTTTTCTGTAATAGATTCACTCTCTGTTCAAAGTGTTCTTTGTTATTTTAATTAATTTTCATTTCATGTGAAATAGTTAACCACACATTAATACACATGTGTGAACAGAATCACGTGTATGATTATCACATAGGCCTAGATGACTAGTTACAGTCGAGGCGAGTATGTATCTGATAACCTAATATTGGCTAATAATCTTGTTATCAGACTGTTACTGTATTCATCGTATCCCGACCTTTGGTTTATTTTGTTTTGATATCCTGCTTGAAGTTGAGCATTTCAGTAACGTTAACAGTTATATTGCCATAAAGAACTAAAGCTGTAGCAAAGCATCCATTATATTATGTCAGTCGCCATGAACATAACTGGTGCTTCGATATGTGTCCGTGTTATCAAATGCATAATTTATATTCTAAACACAATATTTATTAGGGTAATGAATTTAGTTACTCCAGTGATGAACCAAACTATACCGTCAGTTGTTCAATACATGTGATGAATACTAGGAACTTCAGATATCATACCCAGCACTAGGAATTTATTATTAAATCATAGAATATTCACTGGAAAAATAATTCAAGACCAAGGTAACCCTATATTGCCATACAGTATGTATTCCCATTTCCACACGCAGCCTTATTGTATCGCCCGTCGGCTAGGATGACATCTCGAAGCCTGTGTGGCATTGACTGGACAAGATTCTGGAGGAGGTTCGGCTGTAATCGAAGCTTCTCCCACAACTCTCTTATGTAGCTGAATAATTCCTTACGAATCTAACCGTTACATCCCAGCCAATCTGTACTCATTTGGGCCCACACATGTTCAATTAAGTTGAGGTCCGGTGATTGTGAAGGCCAGCCAAGAAGTGTCACAGGATGTGATGCAAACCAGTCACTAACAACCCAGCCACAGTGAATTGGGCTATTATCCTGGGCCAGATAGCCATGTAATGCTTCCTCCTCCACAAAAACTGCCCTCACTGATGGTAGGAAAACATCCTCTAGGATGTTAACATAGTCAGCAGAAGTGAGACGACCTTTTATCTCGACTATCTCCCCAACACCGCTCCATGCTACCCAGCCCCAAGTAGAGAGAAATTATACCACCTCGCATTTCAGAGGTGGATGGATGCTTGTTGCTTGCTCTCTCCATAGTAGGGCGGGTCTTGTGGGATTCGTATATGAGACCCTGATGCAGTAATCTTGTTGAAGCTGTGAAATCCCCTGGGTTCATTGTAACCATTATCTCACTGGCGGCAGATATGAAGCTTTAAGAACTCGGGCATGCCAATCTCTACGAGGATACTGTGGTAGGGCTCCCATAATGTTTCATGAGGTATATTTAATCATCGGACAAAATAGCGACTCGACTTTTGTCTTTGACTGTACATTATAGTACAAAACTTTGGGCTAAACAGCTAGAATTATTCCTAGGAATCAAGGCGACCTCTTTGAGTAGGGAGCATAGTTCCTTCCATATCTAACTCATGTTATCCACCTGATTGAAGCCATATACAGCAAATTTTAATTTTTTCTCTAGTGCGGCTGACGACTTCAACAATGGGGTGGTGTTAACTAAGCGACCCCTCAAACCTAACGAGATGTTTGAAGTGCGCCTGGACAAGTGTGTGGACAAATGGGCTGGGTCACTGGAAATTGGAGTCACCACACACCCACCCACTGACCTAGAATACCCCTCCACCATGACCAACGTTAGGTATGTGAGTTTGCCTTAAACTCTGAAACTGACACTTAAGGGGGCATCTGATGCTGCAACATAATGGAAGCTAGTGATTTCCTCAAAACTATGCCACATCACAGCTGTTATATTCGGGAGTTTTTTTAATAGCACTGTTTAAAGAACTTAAAGGGTGTTGATGCTCTTTAGCTCCATAGTTGAGGCTGTAATCATGTTGAGCTCTTCAACTATCCAACCTTCTATTGTACTTTTTGGACAGTACATGATCATAATTATATAACTGCTTTAACCAATTTCTTCATTTGTAATCAATTATGTGCTGTTTGTTAGTTGAATAATGAACAACAGCAAATAGATTTTGAAAAATTATGGCAGTTGTTAAAATATTTATAATTATGTGGGTAGAATATTTTTGTATAGATAGAGTACATGTGGGCTTATTCAGTGATAGATATTTATGCTTGCAGATCTGGAACATGGATGATGACTGGGAATGGTGTAATGCATAATGGCACAACAATAATTGATGACTATGGTCTTAATCTGGACCGCCTCAAGGTATGACTGTATGGCATATCACTCACCATAAGGTTCGCATGTGTCATCCACTTAGTAAGCCACTTTTTGTGGAATATCATGTGTACATAACCTTCCTATACATGATGGGAGTGAGTGGATGTTCGTACTGTAATTCGAAAATAAAGGCACTAGCACAGAGTACAAGAAAACTGTATTGTTTGTATTGTTCCAAAGTATTACTACATTTTTTGGCACTTGTTAGAATTGGCACATCTGAACTTTGTCTTAATATTAAGGAAAACCTCATATTGCCATTAAATTCAGTACCGTAAGCACATTGAGTGTACACTATTTTGGGATTGAACAAACACTTTGTAGTGTTGATTTCCAGGGTATAGTATCATCAGTAAAGCTGCACCTGATTAGTAGATTATTTCCTGTATACCACTGGATAATTTTTCTTTTTGAAGGTAAGGGTTCTGTCTTGTCTCAGCTGAGTTGGTCCTCCAGAGTCATTGGTAAATTTTTCTTAGTACGGTAATATGTTGGTTAAGTTTGAGTGAATCTTACTAACTACAGTAGAGTGTAGATGCAATAAATGGGATTGTTATTTTTCAGGTCGGGGATCGTGTAGGCGTCATGAGAAAAGATAATGGTAATCTGTATTTCTTTGTGAACGGAGTGGAGCAGGGCTTGGCAGCCAGCACAGTGCCAGAAAATGTGTATGGGGTGGTGGATTTGTATGGCCAGGCAGCTCAGGCCACTGTACTGCAGCATTCAGATCGCTCCTCTTCTGATGTTCTCCCTTCCAGTGTCTCCAGCTCAACTATCTACAGGTGAGTGTTTCCTTTGCCTCATCTGACCAGTCCCATAGGTTATTCAGTTTGTCTAACTATGGTGCTCTGTTTTGTTTGTACCATTATGAAAGTTTTCACTTAAATTGAAAAACATTACATTTGTATTAGCTGGCACCACATATTTTGTAAGCTTTTATTTTGCATATGAGTTGCATTGTATTGCAATAATGAATAAAAAAAAGTTGTCTGGTATGTTTTTAATTTTCTCTTTTTTTAAGGAGGAGGGTTAGTTCCCAGCTATGAAATATACTATATTTCATTTGAAGTAATATATTGTACACTGATAGCATATTAGTAAATTAGGTATATCTAGGCCTCTTGGGTAATTTAAGTAGAGAAGGTGTGTATGTAGGTATACCAGTGCAGGCAGTGCTGGCAATGACCTCTGTCTGTAGTGCAAGTACGGTATTAGTGTGACTGATGTTTTTTCATGTTAGTGTTAGAATAAAAAATATGGCTTACATTTTTTTATTCTTGTGAAAAAACATTTGTTGCAATTTGTTTTTCAGTGATCTAAGATTCCATCACCTACACGGGAAGAATGCAAGAATAATGAATGGAGGCCTGACTGCACAGAGACCCAATGCTCATGGAGAGTTTAATGATGCTATTGTCATCAGCAACCGGCAGCTGCATGAAGGAGAAATATTTGAAGTCATGATTGATAAGATGGTGGATAGATGGTCTGGGTCTTTGGAGGCAGGTATGTATGTTCTTTCTTGATAAATATTGCATTTTTTAGTGATTGAGTCAAACTCAAGATGTCTCTCATCTTCTAATGAGAGACATATAGGGCCAGGCATATAGGGCCAGCCCCTCCTTTATTCTAATTTGTTTCTTCAGTGCAACATCAACAACAACAACTTTCTTCCACTCTCTGATCCAGTGAATTGCTCACACCACACTTTCTACGGATTTCAGTATTTCTCGCCTTGTCAATTCTACAAATTCTACAAATACCTTTGAACATATCCTTCTCAACTGCTCTTGCTCTTGACTTTTCATATTCCTGCTACTCCAAGGTTTCACAGCCGTATGTCAAAGTGGACACTAGCCAAACACTCCTTCATGTAATCCTCTTGCAGCCACTGTACTTAACCCTTTATTTCTAATCAGTGACTTCATTGCACCTGCTACCTTTTTCCCCTGTGTTACTCTGTTATCCACTTCTTTCACACATTTCCCTCTCTTATTCAACATTACTCCAAGATATTTAAACTCTTCAACCACCTCAGGATTCTTACCATCCACTTCCACACAGCACATTGATTCACCTTCTCCCTCCACTATCATCACCTTGCTCTTACCCACATTCACCTTCAAACAGCGTCGTTCACATACCTCTGCAAAATTTGCCACTAATCTTCCTAGCTCTCAGCTCTCTCTCACTACTAGCCAACAGTACCGCATCATCTGCATAGGCTACATCAAGTTCGATAAGAACCATTTTCTCCACCCTTTAGCAATTCCACTTATTTTTCTAATATTCTAGTCTTAACTTCTTTCACCAGTCCATCCATGTACACATTAAACAACCATGGTGACATCACACATCCTTGCCTCACACCAACAGCAATTGGGAACCAATCACTGAATTCCCCCTCCATCCTCACACAGGCCACACTACTACTATAAAACTCTTTACCGCATTCAGCATCCTACCCTCATATACAGTACATCCTCCTATTTTACGAGGAAATGGTTGACAAAAAACCTCGTATTGTTAATAATCGTAAAAATCAAGCTATTGATTAAATGTATTTAATGCAAAATGGCCGGCACTTCTCTGGTAAAACACACCTAAGTATTACACACACTGTTTTATAAGATATGAAAACTTAATTAGTAAAACTCACTTAATTCTTTATTTCTGTAACTCGAATGCGGACTGGGATTGTGGGGAGGGTGAAAGGTGGTATCCGAGGCAAATAAGAGGCTACTGTGGCCCTGTGGGGCCACCATCATTGCTGTCGTTGGAAGTTCTCACATCTTGTTGATGGACTTCTGCTTCTTTCAAAAATTCTTCAAAATCTGAATCTGTGTCATCATTATCGAAGAGAAGGTTGCTAACTGAAGAATGAGGGATGTCATGGTCATTGGTTGCTGGGGTAGAGATGGCGGGGATGCATGTCAGCAGGGTAGAGTTGGTGGGGCTACAAGCTTGTGAGGTAGGGCTTGTTGACTCGCTTCTTGCTACTACACTTATCTCACAACTGATTGCAGAATTTCCTCTACCTCCTCTCTTCATTTTTATCATCTTCAATTTAGTTTCCAAACTTATCTTCTTATTTTTCTTCTTGATGAGTTGCACCATGATTATAAAATACACATACAAATTTGCAAAAGATTGAATACGGATGGATACAGAACCTCGATCAGATCACACATGTATCTCGGGCTATTGTTTGCTCATAGAGGCTAGAGCAAAAGCGCGTCAGGGAGATAGACCACAGCCATTGTTGACAGACTCGTTCGAGTGATGACATGTCACAGCTTATGACATTGTCACTCCTGCGCATATAAAAAGTAGTGCGAGAAGACAATTCTTCATAAGCTGTTTCGCAATACAGTGTGCATATTTTGCAAATGTTGTAAATTAAGTGTGGCAGCGCTATATTTGCCAGGCATGATCTCAAAGCTTGAGGATAGCTTGTAAAATAAGGTATTTTCAAAATCTATTTCTTAGGGGTAACTTCTCAAAATAGGTGGATTGTAAAATTAGAATTAGCAAAATAAGAGGATCTACTGTACCATACATTTGCAGAACTTCCTACAAGCCGTTAAGGATAGATTCAAAGACTTTAGATAGACAGGAGATGAGAATAATGGATCGATATTTGGAGGGTTGGAAGCGGTCACCTTTCTTTTGAGCAGGTTGTATCAGAGCAAACTTCTACTTGTTACTGGTACTTGTATGATAATTAATAATGTTGTCAGTTTTACATTTCAACACTACTTTAGTATGGAAAAGGATTCAAATTACTGTACTCTTTGTCAGGTGTCACAGCCATCCCTCCTGAGGACATCGAGTTCCCTAGCACCATGACGGACATTGATTACGACACATGGATGCTGAGCGGGTCATCTGTGATGCGGGACGGTGTGACGGTGATGAACAACTACCGGTGTGACCTGGATGCCCTGGTGGTGGGTACAAGGGTGGGTATGATGAGACACAGTGACGGCACCCTCCACTACTACGTCAATGGCGAGGATCAGGGCACCGCTTGCCACAACCTTCCTCCAGGTACTCCTATGTGTTACTGCTTGTTGACTTCTTGTCCATTTCTTTCTCTCTCTTTCTCTCCTTGCTGTCAACATTTCCTCATCTTCAGTTACTGTCCATTCATTTTTCATACATATGGCAACTAGATTTAGAAGTGTAAATATTGGGCTTAGGAACTGAAAAGACCCACAATGTATTCTAACCTTGTACTATAAAAACATAAAGTGAAGTATCACAGCACAGGCAAATCTAACGTAACCATAGTATACAAGTACTGTAATTAGATTGATTAAAACAGTCTTTGGTATACCAGGTCAATTTGTAGCTTTATTGATTTTTTTCCTGTTTGTAGCTCTTTTTTGTTATTAAGCCCAGAATATACACAACAAACTTTGTCTTGCAGTGGACTAACTTAGGCTGACGATAATGATACCACAAGCCTGTGCGATAAAATATTGTATAGTATTTTCCACAGTTGTATTTTTATTTCAGACAAAACTAACCTAAGTTCTTATTTTGGACAGACAGACACAGATTACTTTCTTTTTTTTTAAGCAAAAACTATTTCCCACAAGTGGGGTGGCAAGGCCATCAAAAACTATTTAGTAATTTTGTGACTGGTTGTTATACATTTTATATTATCATCATCATCAATACCCAATTTCCCTTTGTTCAAGGGGTGGGGAGGCTCTAGCCCCAGTACAGGGTAATATTTTCGGAGCTCATGGAAGCCCTGCTCGCTATCCCCGGCGCATTAATCGCTATCCACCGTGCCTGGTAATGTTTCTATCCTGTAGCTATCCATGAAACCACTATAAAAAAAACGCTATCTGAGAGGTTTTACTATAATTAAGAGTATTCAGAATATCTCGAGGCTGCGATATGGAAGTGCGAGCTAGTAATATCAGTACTTGCCACATGGAATACACATTCACATTTGTTCCCTATAATAAAGAACATTCTGGTTCATAATTCATATGCAGTTATTGTATAAGTATTTCACAGCGTTTAGTGCATAGAATAAAAGAATACGAGAGCTCGCTACTAGTGTATCAGGTTGACTACCTCGGCCAACATTGACAATACTGGGTGGACCTCGCGGGAGTGCGGCCAGCTGTACAAACAAACATGATCGTCGTCTAAACACTTGGGTGTATTGACTTTAGAACATGATTTTTATTGACTTAATGTTGGGTCTTTAAAAAAAATATATATCAACTATGATGTTATAATTTGCATTTTCCTGGTTAAACTTAATGTGTGGTGAATTTATTCATATTTGCCATTTCTGTAAAATGAGAGACTTTTTGACAGTCCAACAAACAATTGATAATTGAAGGCAAACCTGTTAAACGGAGGCAATAGTAAGAACATGATAAAATTAGGAAACATTATTGATGAGTTAGTGTGTATCAGCAAGCTATAACATTATCATACTCCAGCTCAGTAAGATTGATATATTTAAATAGGTAGTAAGAGTGTATTGGAGGGCTGATCTTTTCAGGGTCAGAGGACAATGTCACAAAACCAAAAAATCTTCATAAATCCAATGGATATTTAATTTTGGATCAAACCCCAAACCATCTGCTTTGCTAAATACAAGTGTACAGTACAACCATAAGTCTACCTAACTGGCTGAGCTTCTGTCAATGTGCCTATCAGAATCTGATTCTGTCACTACAAGGGGAAGGGAACAAGAAATGGGTAGAGTGAAAGAATAAGGAACAGTAGATATTCCTTTTTTACTTTGGAATATTTGCAATTAACCTTAGAGTGACTCTTCTGATTGATGAGAAGATGGTCATGATTTGCTTTACTTTGTTTCCTAAATCTTAAAAAAAAAAAGACTTAAAATTAATAAAAATTTTGTTGAGAAAATTGAGAGGAATAATTATTGTAAAGAGTCATAAAATGTTGTTGTTGTTGTTGTTGTTGATGTTCTCCCGGGGCAGAATGGCCTCCTGCCCCACAGACCCCTGGTACACTCTGGCCGCAGTGAAAAAACAAATTGAAATAAAGGAGGGGCTGGCCCTATATGCCTGGGCTACTGAAGCACATCCCAGGGAAATGGGACCAGAGCTTACTGGACCAGGGAGTCTGGGGGCCTCCGACCACAAGGGAGATTGGGGAGAAGGTCTTTGATCCCACAGCCAGTGCTGTGGGCCCCAAGTCCACATTACCACAAGAGCTACAAGTGGGGCCGCACCTTCCATGAGACCAGCACTGAAGGGACCATAAGGGGGAGTTTAGACTGCTGCATGCAAAGGGAAATGCACTACCTGTATGCTGGCGGTCCACACAGCAGTGAAAAAAAAAAAAAAAGAGCCTCCGGTTGCAGTACACCTCACTTGGATTTTTAATCTATGTGGGCAGATCTCGTCAAATCCACTAGAAAGTGACCAGATCCTACAACAATCTGTATTTTAGCCCTGTGGGGGATGGCTAATATTCACTGAGAATAAAGTCAACCCCCCTGGGCAGAACTCATAAAATGTTTTTTACTTCACCTGTGTAAAAAGAACATTGTCAATATTTTTTGCTTAGATGGAAGCAAAATATATTACTGTAGCAAATGATAAGAAAATGAAAAGTATTGCTGACATAAATTCTCACATGTATAATTAGTGGAACTGAAGTACTGTATACCATTACGTTAAGGGATATAGATACTGTATAAAATATAGCATGGTGTTATACCAATAGTAAGCAGTTACTCATTCTGAGTATTAGACCTAATACATTCCAGTCCTAATAAGCTGTTCAAATATTCACATGAAGTAATTTAGTGTACTGTATGTCCTTTCTTATGGTTTCACCGGAAACATTTATGTCTATACCGACACTTTTCACGCTTTCCATGCTTTTGGCATGTGAAGAGACGTTAAATTTAAAGGTTGAACATAAAAAGGAAAATAAGTAGAGCTAGTGTGTAGCATTACTAAGTTAGTCAGTTAATAATGCATCATTATTAGTAGGAATAAATAATTGAACTGCATGTGTTAACAATAGTGTGAAGTAAGGTATCCCATTGGGTTACAGCCATGTGCATGGCAAGTAAGGTACACCCTCATTGAGCAGAACTTTAAATAAAGTTGTACAGCCAAAATCAGTAATATGCTGTAAGCCTCATTATATCCCTATCTGTTAGTATGGTGAGACAGTTATCACTGAGAGTAATCCCATCATTCTCCATCTCTACACACTCTTTGTAGGTTATTGATAACTGTACCACATAATTATTAACAGTTAGAATTTTATCATACAGAAGTGTTTGGAGGACTATTGATTTTGGCTGTGTGTAGCATTTTTATAGATATAGTAATGACTTTTTGATAGACAGCATAAAATTTAGACTTGCCTCTGACTTTTCATGTGCACCAACTCTTCCCTGACTGCTTTTCAAAACATAGGGATAATATCCCTATAACTATATTATAGTTAGTCTGTTTTTCTGTAGTTGGCAGTAAATATCCACAGCCGATATTATAAAGGTTAATCATGATTGGTTAAAGCTTGCCACCCAAGAGTAGGAGCTATTCTTAGGCAATTAACACAGGGTAATGATATTGATGTGGATATTTACCATCAGAGAATATATAATCTACCATAGGTTCCTCCACCATCATAGTGACCACTTCGCCAACTTTCACACATAAACTGCTCAGGAACTTTTTCTCTGTTTCCTTTCATCTTAGGAATATTTTTGAACAATGTTGTTGGAAGACTTAACATTTTTCAGTAAAGCTATTTCTTTCTGTCAAGTGTGCTCATATTCAGGTTGATTTTTATAGTTAATGTGTGTATGTCTCCTGTGTAGTAAGTCCCAAGTCCATTTTACAACCTTAGTTGGCATTTATATGAAGGCTTCCTGACAGGAGGGGCATATCATCTAATCAGGCAGAAATGTCCTTTAAGTCCCTCTTATTCAGAAACATTGTGGGCCTCTGGAGGGGACATAATGGCCAGTTTTAATGTAAGAGTAGCATAAGTACAGTCTGAGCTTCCTATGGTTGATATGCGACTCATACCTGGAAGTCCTCATAATTATGTACAGTACTGTCATTCACAATAGTCTGGCTGCCTTTATTACTCCTGTCTGAGTATGGACCTTGAAAATTAGTCTTGGGAACTCAAAGCAACAGACACCAATGACTTTGGCTATGAAAGTAAAGTTATCAGTGCCTATTTATTTTTTATTTATTTTTTCTTAAGCAGATTGGTTTTCAAGATCCCTTGACTGAGAGAAGGGTAGTAGAGACATCAAGACTATTGTGCAGGGTAGTTTGTGCGAGGTTGTTATTGCATGCTGGCTGGTCCTGTCTTTCTGTCTGTATCTTTTTTCCAAGTATTATATAGTATATATATGATTATAGAGTAAGGCTAGCACTCCTCACATAATGGAGGACAAGGTCATCTCATCCCATCACTAAGGTTCATTAAATTGTTTCACGCCATCCTTAGAAGACGAAGGTATGTTGCTGGTAGCGTTGTGTGTGACATGTGTTGTTGTACAGTACTCACAGGTACCTTGCATTCCCTTATAGTTTTCCTGCTATATTTTCTAGTATATTGACATTTTGTTTGGTAAATATTGTACGTGTCTCTAGGCTTTGATGAATGGAATTCATTCATGTATAGTGCTGATATAATAATGGCTGTTATCCCATTCAGAGATCACTAGTAGGGCTTGGTAAACTTGATCATTTGATGAAACAGATCAAGTATGTAATTCTTTAGTTTGGTTTGAATGAATAATGATTTTGATAATAGGAATAATAACCATGAAAAATGATGATTATAGCAATTATAGAAGCATAACCGATAATGGAACCTTTAATGATGTTTTTACCAGTTTCTGTTGATCATATACAGTAGTGAACTAATTTTTTCACAACATCTTTGATACACACACACACACACACTTTTAGTCTTATACATTTAACTTCTCAAGAAATTCAAAGTTAATTTGAATGTTAAAAAGAGAAAAACTTAGTACAGTTATTGACACTACTGTAGAAAGAAAAGGGAGCTGATCATATGCAAACTACTGTATAGCCTTTTGGAACTCAAGGATCACTTTCAGATAATATTTACTAATATAGGGAGGGAACAAGAGTATAATATTTTGATAGTGGAAGTAAATAAAGTTTGTATTGTTGCACACTCCACATCTACACACTCTAGGGATGTACGGTACAGTTGTGACAACAAAAACTTTGGTACACTACCGGTAAATGATGCTCAGTCCCTTCCAGTACCCAGTGTCTCTTCCATATTGAGGAAGATGAGGCTAAAAGCTGAAAGCCCACTCACTGTCTTCACTTGTGAGATAAAACAAGTAGAAGTCCAATATCACATCTAATCACATCTAATTTCTTACGAGATGCCTAGACACATTGCCTCGTCCTTGCTTATTCTTCTGCCATCCTCAGTACTTAGGTGTATCCCTTTTATCTCGTTCTGGGCGGTCAAGTAGTGGGTATTGGTTGTAGAAGAGCATTTTCCACCAAAACTGAAGCACAAATTCATTGATGTAACCGTACATTTGTAGATTTGAAAGAATTAGTAGAGCACAGGTTGGCTGTAGCATCAGCTTTGTGATGCAGTATGAACAAACATATTTGTTTATATAACTGAAAGAAATGTTCTGTATCTTGATTTGTGTAATAGTAACATCAGTTAGAACTACACTACAGTATTGTATTACAGTACTGTATATAAACGACCGCTATAAGGTGACATATCAATATTATTACAGAATCTTGGATTTTTATAGTCTTCCAGTGGCTGTCATTGAAGGAACCTTGATGCAGAATACAATACACTTTACTAGTATCTATTTTGAGAGGCTGATAGCAATATGCCCAGTACAGTACACAACTTATAGGCCAGTGGTATCAGAGTGAAGTCAAAATATATTTATCAGTTTTTAATAATGTATGTGTAGGTGGCAATATCTTCATAATTCTCTTGGTACAAGTAGAGGAAAATAGTTGTAGATATTATGATTTTCCCAATAATCCACTGCACGACAAACATAGGTACTACATCATTTGGAAACTCATATACTATTTAATATTCTGTATTACTATTTTGGTATGTTGTCATGGTTTAGTAAGAGCATGTTTAGCTTGACTCATAAGTGCCTATTTTAAGGAAGTTGAACACTGTGCACATTATAGCAATACAACATGACATATATTGGCACACAGTTTCTACTGAAGTGAAATTTTTGATGGAGATAGTTAAGTGTGCAACATTTTTAGTGCTTAGCCTTGCCTTTGCTAGAACTTCATTTTGCAATTGCAGAATATTCAAGCATGAACTTTTGTACCTGTATCTTTAGTATTTCAGTGATACATTTTTAGTAGCTGCTTACTTGCTACAGAATACCAGCACATGTATTGTTCTTTTGTCACAGGAACACAAAAATAGAGAAGCTTATTTATTTATTTATTTTATTTTTTATCATGAAATAGTCATGATATCCTTTTTGCTATAGTGAAGTGTAACAAATTACCTACAGTAATGATTCCATTTAACTCTATTCTCTAAGTTCAGTCAGCATCTGGAGTCCATAATAACTTGTGATCAAACACTAGAAAGATTATAAAGCAGTGTTTTCATTTAATCCAGTATTTGCATTGGCATATTCTTAAAAAACTGTTGTCTGCCAATTCAGGTAATACTCATCAGATCACTACGGTGTGCGTATTAATCATCCATATGTGTATTTATCAATATGTTTCCTTGCAGGACTATGGCCTGTGGTTGACCTGTATGGCCAATGTGCTCAGGTGACCATTGTACACAACCCCATCCGACATGACCAGTCCCTCATCTCTGTGTCACAGTACCTGGACATGTCACATCTCTCCCTTCCTGCTGCTGGGCAGGCCAGTGTTGGCTCAGAGGTATTATACAGAATACAATAATATAAAGTTAAGGTCAGGACAAATCTCTACACTCATGAATTCCTTTGTTACATTGATTTATGGTGTGTTAGGATGAAGTGGGTTGCATATAGGGCTGTAGACAAAAATATATCATTGGGTCCCGATGCCTGTGGTATGATGGCATCTGGCAATAGATAGATAGATAGATAAAACAGTTCAGCATATAGATAATCAGTACTTGGTTTTCCTCTAGTTCCTCTCTCTCCTGTCCACTCACCTTGTAATTATGTAGGTTATCTTTTCATCCTGCAGAGATATCCAGCAAAGCTCTATCATTCCCAACTATATGTGCAGGAACCCCTCAATGCCCTACCACTCCACTGATCATTTCATTCCCCACATCTTTATATTCATGTTTGATTAAATGTTTCAAATACTGCTTCTCCTTTCTCCCAATATTCTGCTTTCACTCTTACTCCTTAGTTCAGCGATGCATAAATATACACTTTCGAGTACGCACCAGTGCCTGAAAGATTAGGCATTAGTTAATGGTACATTTGTGGACAAAAATTGTGTCACACCTACCAGTATTTCTTGAAGATGCATGTATGTGTTTGAAATGCATATAATGTGCATTCATATACAGTATACCTATTAGTTTTTGAAAAGTTTGTGGTATGCATACAACTGTACCTTACTTTAGAACTTAATCAGGTTTTACTATTTTCAGGTGATACATCGTTTTTCAAAGTGTTGTGGAGCAAATGTGTCCCTGAGCAATAACAACACTACAGCCACACGTGTCAGACACTTCAATCATGGCCTGGTGTTTACTTCCCACTCCTTGGAGCCTGAAGAACTCTTTGAGGTAAGGTGTAAATGAACAGTTGTGGCTCATCTTCAAGGGTACACTGATTGGGATGAATTTGTTATCTCCAAGAAATTTCCTGTTTTGATGATATCAGTTCCATCTTTCAATGTCACCAATTACCCCTTAGTTATATGTTAATGTGAGTTACTTATGGTACACAATTAAAGATTACACATCTTGGAAAAGGGTTGATTGATATACATTTTTGCCTCCAGTTGTTTATGGCTGTAATCTGACATCATGGTAAAATCTTCTGATGTTTTCCAGAGCCTGATAACTAAGAATGATACTTAACACTCCAAGGGTTAACTAAACAAAGCACTTTTCCTTTGTGTGTTCAGGTGTCAATAGAAAGAGTGGCCATCGGGTACTGTGGGTCCCTAGCTATTGGCCTCACCAGTATGCCAATCAGTGACTCATACCCGGCGGTGAGCCTTCCAGCAACAGTGTCGGGTATAGAGGCAGCTGACACATGGTGGGTGAGTGGGACCGATGTGCGCAGAAACGGATCCTCAGTCCTCCGCCTCAATTACTGCCCTAACCTGGGTCGCCTCCTCATTGGTGACAGAGTGGGCATTAAGAGGACAAGTGATGGAGCCATGAGACTATACATCAATGGGGAGGACTTTGGGGTTGCAGCCACTAATGTCACCAAGGTATGCCAGGAAGCCATTCATTAGGTTTATCCATACTGTAGTTTCATTTGTTTTGGGAAGAAGGTCTAATACTATGACAATGAGGATAAAGACCCATAAAGCTTAAATTTAAGTTTTTTATTTTAGGGTTATGATGCACATGCAGTCCTAAGTCACTATGTTTGTTGTCTCTCCTGTCTTCCTCCTCCTTCCTGTTGCAGTGTCAATATTCTACCTCCAGACTTAGGAGGGCCTGGGCCAGGAGGCTGTAGTCTTTTGATTCTTTCATTCACTCATTCACTTAGGTGATGCCTAAATTCTTTTATGATTCATTCAGAATGCCAATATCTAACCCAGGAATTTGCTAGGCAGTGAATGTTACTGAAGATTATTAAATATTTTTTCTTGGTCAATGGTACAGGTATGTAAATAATATGAACATCTTTTCTTCACAGCGGGTATTTGGAGTAATAGACTTGTTTGGCTTCACTGACTCAGTAGTGGCAACAAGTGTCTCAAGACAAGCCAGCTCCCCTGTGATGGACTCAACTGTGGTGGCATCTAATAACAATGCTGTGTCTCAGGATTCTCTGGAGCTGTCTCAGCCAGAGTCAAGACATCCTCTGGGGCATCTGTCTCTCACCTCAGGCTTTCACCCAGCTACATCAGCTCACCTCCCTTATCCAGAAAGTCGAATCTCAGCAGAAGCAAAATTACCAAATGAGCACAACAGGGTGGAATCTGGCCAGAATGGACGTCATGGTGACACTCGTGGGTCTGCACACAACCACCCAGCCTCAGACATTACCACAGACACCAGGCAACCCCACACTCCACCTGCAAATAACAAAGATTCATCAGTCATTCAGTTCCATGAAAATACTGGGAAAAATATATTACTTTCATCTGATAGATTATCAGCAAGGAGGTCTGAAAGCTACAACCAAGGTGTTGTAATGTCTGCTAAACCCTTACCAAGAAATACAGTCTTCCAAGTAAGTACTGTATACTGGTACACACACTTTATATATTTTACATGTTTGTTTAACCCTTAAATCGCAGGTGACGAGAATTCTCGTCACTAGTAACAAGGATGGAGCGCCGCAGGTGACGAGAATTCTCGTCAAAGCAGTTTTTAAGTTTGCGTGGTCCCTAACAAGCGGATTTTGGGCTGGCAACACTGAGGGCGAGGACCAAGGGACCACCCCCAGCCCACCCAGCTACCACCAGTCTATATTACTCGAACAGTGAGGGTGGAAGGACATATTTTCATCACTCCTCTTTTCCAGTAATTACAATATATGTACATAAAAATAACAGTGACATTATATTTCATAGTGTTGTGTTGAAAAATGTGATTCTGACATGAGTTATAACAAAATTAGAATGTGAAAACGTACTTAGATATGTAAGTATAGTGTAAATAGAGTGTAAAAGTGAATTGTGGTCATTCTGAGCTGGTTACCCATCCTAAAAATGTCCATTTAGTCTTCACAAGTACATCAGGAGACAGCTAAAGGTTCGTACATTAATATCCTAATATCCTGTATCATTTATTTATGTAGAGTGAGTGGTTTACAAGCTGTTAGCCGTCAAATGTGTTGTTTACATAGTGACCGCGAGTGTGGGAGAGGGGCCCGCAAGACAGAGCTGCTGCGGGAGATAAGACCCGCGTCTTAATGGTTAATGATCATGCAAATTGGTACTAAGCATCTGAAAGTAGTTCCACACGTGAATCAATAAATGAAAGAAACTTTGTCTTCCAGATATGTATGCTGTTTGCTAGAGGGAGCTAATATAATACAAAAATGTGATTTTCCAGCGAACAAATTATCATAATTATGACACTTTCTGCAACCTGCACAATCTGGTGATGTGGAAAAATCACACACACTAAGAAAAATATAATTTGTAACTCTTAACCATTTGACTAGTGGTGTTTCACTGTGTTGTCTGGTAGAGAAATGGTGTCTGCAACAATGCCCTTTGACCTTTTACGTGGTCAGTACTTTATATACCATACTGGTCTGGAGTGAGCACATACATGATCCACTTAAGGGGATAGTATACATGTGGTATTTTGGAGTACCTTGATTCCTCCAAAGTATGCCAGGAAACAGGTCCAGATCAACAAAAATAATGGTACTCAGTTGCTTGGAATAGTTTGGAGGATTCAGATGTTCCAGATTTACCAACACTGTACTACCCCCTTAATATTTTGTAGTGACCGACTTTCTTCAGTAAATAATGTGCAGCATGAGGTTTGTGCTCCAGATAAAACCATAGTTTACATTATATTGGCTCCCAATTGTTCTATAGATATTTGTATACCTGTACCAGGTATTGTTAGAGGTGTAATAATTATCCTAAACTTGCATTATTTGTCATTTTATTGTTACCATATACCCACTGTATATCATCACTATTACTGTACTTCATCACACAGCATATGAAATCAAACCTTATGCATTCATAGTTCATAGTTGCACTTTATAAGACATCTTTCTGGATTATTTGTAATTTGAAATAATTTTAATATCTTTCAATCTATGGAGGTCTTTGATGCTTGCCTTCAACAGAAGAATCATATGGTGATGATAACAGAAACATACACATAAATTGTCAGCTGTTGGTAATGGTTAATAAGTTGTTGCTAATGTTTGTAATGGTTGATAAGATGTTGCTAATGTTTCAGGTACGTCTGGGGCCGCTAAACTCCCGATGGTCAAGCTCACTAATGATCGGTGTGACAGCCCAGGTACCAGACAAGTTGCATCTCCCCAACACTGCATTTGCTCTCAAGCGTAATACTTGGGTTATATCAGGAGACTCGGTCTTCTACAATGGAGTGAAGGTATTCATATTTTTTCTAATTACTGTACAATTAATATATGGAATTGCATAGTTCAAGCAAAGGTGAAACTGTAGGACACCATTAGTTTACAATTGGTCAATAATTTGATATTTGGGTTCATAGCTGTCACTGAATACATAAGATCAGCAGTGTTGGAAATGGCTACAGTAGTATTTATGTTAAATGAATATAGTCTCTTCTGCAACCTTGCCATGTTGAGGAAGTATTGTGTTAATCAGATCTTTGAAAACCTCCATTCTTTACCTCGCCTCATCACAAAGTCCACTTTTTGACCCCTTGTGGTGCAAAGATTTGTGGTCCCCTTTAAATTTGTTCACTTGTAATTCATTAATATTGTACATGATGAAAAGTACTGTTGGTATAATACATAATATTATAAAGCAGTAAAACAGTTTTACATACCATAAGTCAGGAGAAGGGTTGGCTCCACAAATGTTAGAAGAATATAAATGAAAAGAGAGGGCAGGGGGAGCCCAGATTAGTTAAGTGATTGGGTGAAAGAAAATTATGAAGCATGATTAGCAATAGAGCTATCGTGCCTCAATCCCACCTGGCAGATTCAAGTTGAGCTACACGGTTATGAAACGTAAAGCATAAAATATTACTCTATTGGAAGTTAAATAGTTTAAAGAAAGATATTTTTGCTGTGTTATATGAGAAATGTGCTATCAAAACTCACATTAACAGAGGTTTGAGATATGACTATACAGTATTGTACCTTCATTTGGTGCCCTGTTAGAAACAGCTTGTAATTTACCCCCAATCTTTCGCCATTCTTTGTATTGGAGGATTTTGGCCTGCGGAATTTAGCAATTTAACTGATTTTACAACAGTGTAAACTGGAAAGCTTAACAGAAGATTTTGGACTGACTAACAGATAAAGGGGCGGTATGGGCCAGACCTAGACAGCCTGGCGGGTGGCAGCGGGGGAGGAGGAGGACACGTGGTGGGCGTGAGAGTGGATCAAGAATCACGCCTCCACCTGCTAGTCAATGGAGTGGATCAGGGCGTGGCAGCCAAGGAGATTCCCCACAATGTACATGTCATCCTTGACCTCTATGGCCAGTGTCAGGAGGTATGTAGTAACTCATTATATTTCACAAACTTTTTATACCTATCTGCCAGTTTATTATACAGTCTGTCCTTTGTTTAAGTCTCAAGTATTTTTCCAGGCTTTTGTTATTCCCTGCCATCCATAATACTGATTTCAGAGTGATATCTGTGACTCAGGCTTTTGTAACTTCTCAGAGACTACCTCGTTGATTTGGTTGAAAATTGCCACACCCACAATATAATATGGAGCTTTCTGAAAAGCATATTGTTTTTAGATTTCTGAATCTTCCCTTCGTTTTGCATAAACTGGCAAATTGAATTGTTGCAAATCACATGCTGGGATCAAGGAGGCCTGCCAAGCTAGTGCACCGAGAGGGCATACAGGCCAATCCGTTGGTGGGATCCCTCACTTTGTCTTGTGTTGCCAAACATTCAAATGCCTTGCAGGGGCAGCAGCTTTCTGAATGTAAAGTTGTACTGAAGGTTAATGTATTACTGTACCATTTTTTTTTATTTTGTTTCAGGTGCAGATTGTAAATAGCAGCTTTAGTTGTAGTGAAGCCGCAAGTTTGATCAGCACCACCACCATCAATAATATATCAACCAACAGCTCCACAACCACTACCACCCTGACCATGTCCACAACCACATCTACCAACACAACCACCACCACCTCAACTCCCACTACCATTACCACCACCACCACAAACACCAACACTGTCACCTCCTCCACCAATGCTCATATGGGTCAGGATCACAACAAAAAGAATCTCATGAAGGCAGCTGCTCACCACCATCACCACAATCACCACCACCACCATCATCACCATCACAACCTCCAGCAACAACAACAACAACAACAACAGCAGCAACAACAACAACAACCAACAAGTGGAGTACTACACTCGAGTCACCACCTGGATAACAGCAGCAATAATATAGATAATGACTCTAGGCAGGCTAATATTGAGTCTACTCCTCCACCACAAAAAGATAAAGACAAGGTAGGAATATTTTTTGTTTTTATCTGATGGTAAAAATGAATGTCCATAGCCCAAATAACTAATGTGCTAAAGCATAACACCTAATGCAGGGTCTTGGGGTTTGATTATAGTTTGATTGTAGTCAGGAGTTCTTTCTGTATTTTATTAATGTGCTTACTACTGTACATTCAAAGGTATCACTACCAGTTACAAAAGTGGATACACTTAAATTGATATCTCTTAACCATTGAACCGCAGGTGATGACATAAGTCGACACCACCAACAAGTGTGGGTAACCGCAGGTGATGACATAAGTCGACTGTGCAGTTTTCAAATTTGCACGCCCCCTGACATACTTGATTAGGCTCACAACAGAGGGTGTGTGTGCTTAGGAGCTCCCACGAGTCACACCAGCCTTGTCCAGCCACTGGCAGCCAGTGTAGGAATAGCCCTCAGTGTGGGAGGATATATTTTTAGAGTTCCTCTCTTGTGCTGATTACCATTTATGTACGTAAAAATGACAGTGACATTATAATTCATATTGTTGTGTTGAAAAATGTGATTCTGACACGTTTTATTACAAAATCAGAGCGTGAAAACGTACTTAGAATTATCAGGAAAGTGTAAAAGTGTGCTTTGAGTTGTGGTCATTCTGAGCTGGCTACCCATCCTACAGATGTCCATTTAGTCTTCACAAGTACATCAGGAAACAGCTAAAAGTTTGTACTTCAATATCATGTATCATTTATTCATGTAGGTTAAGTGGTTTGCACGCTATTAGCCATATTACATTGTTTATGTAATGAGCGAAAGGCGGGAAAAACATAAATGACACTGGTTACTTGAGTGTTACCAGATATTTCAATTATTACATGTCTGTTTATGGCAATCTATATTTCTACCAATGATAAGTAGATCTAGATCTCTACTTCCTAACCATCCTGATATAATTTTCAATAACACTGTGATTAAGAATATTGAATCCTTAAAGTTATAATGAGTTACTTAAGATATTAAACTGACATTTGAGTTACATTTGCATTTAGTGGCCTAATAATTTTCTAAAAAACTTGGCCTTCTCCGCAAATGTAATAAGATCTATGTAGACGATAGTGTTGTCTTAAATTCCTTTTCTATCTCTCTATCTATCTATTGCCAGACAGACGCCTTAATACCCAAAGGGGTGGCCACAAATGAATCGCCTCCATGAACCCCTGTTCCCTGTTAACTGGCATCCCTCCTCCCACCCCATACCACTCTCCCTCACATTGAGTATTGCTCGTTAGGTTTTATGTCTTCTGGTTGACTCACATTTAAAGCCTTTAGATAGGACATTTTGCCAGGTCAAATTTTTACTTCCTAGTCTTAACATTAATCTTGGACACCGTCGGAAGGTTAGTTGTCAAAGTCTACTGTAGAAATTTTTAAAAAATGTTAACCATCCCCTTCATTCAAAGCTTCTGCCGCCTTTTCAACCATCTTGGTTAACTAGGTATTCCCTAAATCAAAATGATATTGCATTTTTACCTATTCTTTTGAACACTATGCAATTTTCTAGAAGTTTTATTCCCTTTGTTACTAAATTGTGGAATGAACTCACAAATAAGGTTGTCAATGCTGAAAATTTACTTATATTTAAGAGAGGGATAAATAGTTTTTGCTTCGGTAATCTGTTTAGTGTGCTTTTTCTTTAATGGTTTTGTTTTTTGTTTTCTATATAGTTTGAGCTTTGATATGGCCCCCACTGGGACCCTTTGGGTGTATAGTAATAATACTCTCCAGTGGGGCCCACTCATACCTTCCTATAATATTAATAATAATAATCATAATAATAATAATAATAAATTCATATTTCTGATATTTTTTTTATTAATATTACAACAAAACTGATTCCCAACTTGTACACTGAGGTAGTCTGTTTCCCAGCATAATTGCCCATTTATCCATTACTCGGACATAGTCTGTATGAGACATAACTAGATAGGCAACGTTTTATGATAGAAAGAATGCTTATGGCAACAAGCAATAAGTTTTGAAAAACAGTATAGTAATGTTGCATTCAGGTCATTGTATTTAATATATTGTTGCAGATTGTCCTAAGATCCTTACCAGACAGCACTCTAGTGAAGAACTGTGAATATCAAAACATGTGTTATCGCTTCAAGGCATCACTAGCTCTCCCAGGTAAGACCTCTATGTTTAAATTGTATAATAAGATTTGTACTTGAGCAAATTTTTAAGGTGAAATAATTAGATTTTTTTTTTGTCAAGTTGTGAACAACTTTATGATATTGTAATATGGAGAACATTATGTTAAATTACTATGCATACCATATGTATGTATTTCTTTTTCTACAGAGGGATACTTCAGTTCGGATGGAAACTTATGCTACTGCGAAACCTGCCATAAAATACGAGGAGATGAACTTTACTATACCAAAGGTAATACTGTAACATGTATTAACCTGTTGATATGTCCATAGGATTGACATAGGATGGACATCTTCACCATGAAGATTGATGCTTATGTTTTGATTTGTTTGCTTATCTGTTTGTTAGCAGGATAATGCTGGAAGTAATGTGTGAATGTTTACAACATTTTTACTTAAGGTGACAAGGAACAAGTTATTAGTTGTTTAGAGACGTCTAGATCTGGATCTGAATCCCAGAAATATATATTTGTAAACTTTTAACTTTTAAAATAGGAAGGGTGAATTATTGGTGACTGTGTCAGGAAAATTTTCATGGCCATATTTTCAGATTATTTATGCTTAGCCTTTGATGAGGTTTGCAGTTTCCAAATGCTCTTGTTAAAATCTGTTTTCAACAAGGTGGATGAGCCTTCATTAGTTGTTGTTTTTCTCTCAGGGCAGAATGGCCACCTGCCCCACAGACCCCCGGTACACTCTGGTCACAGTGAAAAAAAAAAAAAAAAAAAAAAAAATTAAAATATGCCTGGGCTACCGAAGCACATCCCAGGGAGATGAGATCAGAGCTTACTGGACCAGGGAGTCAGGGGGCCTCCGACCGCCAGGGAGATTGAGGGGGAAGGTCTTTGATCCCACAGCCAGTGCTGTGGGCCCAAGTCCACATTACCACAAGAGCTACAAGTTAGGCAGCACCTTCCATGAGATCAGTTCTGAAGGGACCATAAGGGGGAGGGAGTTTAGACTGTTGCATGCAAAGGGATAATGCACCCCTGTGTGCTAGCGGTCCACACAGCAGTTTCCGGTTACAGTACACCTCACGTGGATTTTTTAATCCATGTGGGCAGATCTCGTCAAATCCACTAGAAAGGGACCAGATCCTACAACAATCTTTATTCTAGCCCTGTGGGGGATGGCAAATATTCACAGAGAATAAAGTCAGCCCCCCTGGGCAGTGAAGCATTAATATAAACTTGTACCATGCAACTGATGTAGAACTCATTCTACTCTATGCTTAGATTTACCATTTTGGCACTTACTAAATGAATAAGTAAAGTTTTGCAGGAGTATTTTTATTAATGTATTTGACTGCTACATCTAGTATTATTGCCAGGGGATTTATTATATCTAACAAAGTCCAGTAGGTTTGCTTTTTCATTAAGAAAACTATATAAATAAAAAAAAATATCAACAGGAACATAATTTACATTATTATATAGTCTGCCATGAATCAGTGTTGTTTAACTAGCAGTATGAGTTACTGAATAAGATGCTGTTTTTCAGGAAATCCACCTAAGCATTATGCTCAACCATTTGGATGGTGTCGATTTGGTCTGGTGAGTGGGGTAGGTGACAACAATGAGTCCTGGCACATGGCATACCATGGCAGCAGACCAGGTGCAGTCAGGCGTATGCTGGATAAAGGCGAGCTTCTCTTTAGTGGTATGTGCCCATTTACTTGGAACAGTTTCAATGTGCATGCTATAAGTTTGGATGTTCTAATAGATGTGGTTGCTGACAATATTTTCAATACACTGATCCCACTTTTCCATTAGCACATAACTCTATCTTTTCTTATCTCATATAATTCTGGGTGTTCCTTTTTCTCAGTCTTTCTTTGAAAGCCCGTATTACCTCTTTAGCTGAAACCACAACAAAAAAGCTGGGAGTGCTGCTCAAATTCCTTGAATTGTATGAGTGAAAAGGCAATTGGTATTGAGTGTGGGGTGGTTGAGAGAGTGAAGCGTCTGTGTCTATCATCTAACACTTTTCCTTCTTGCTGGAAGTTTGCTCTGATCCAACCTGTTCCGAAGAAAGGTGACCGCTACCAACCCTCCAACTATCTCCCCATTGCCTTGACCTCATGTCTAACAAAATTAGAAAACACCTTATTTGTTTCGACCTTCTTTCTGATTGTCAGTATGGTTTCCGTCAGGGACGCTCTACTGGCGATCTTCTCTCCCTCCTTTCTGATTCATAGTCAGAAAAAAAAAAAAAAAAAAAAAAAAGTAATATACTGAGGTGGTTTGGACATGTAGAGAGAATGCAAGGTAAGGAGTTTGTAAAGAAGATGTATGATAGTGAAGTTGTGGGACCTGGTGTGAGAGGTAGACCTTCGGTTAGATGGCAGAACAGAGTGGAAGAGTATGTAAGGGAGAGAAACGTGAGGGGCAGAGTAGGGTTTGACCAAGTAAGGAAGGGGTGTTGGAACAGGGAAAACTGGAGACACTTCTTCCGTGACCACCCCCTTGGGGGGAGGTCCCAGAGGGAGCGAGGTGTCAGAGCTATAGATAGGTAGATGGAGCACAGCTCAAGGACGCATGAAGAAAGATGCAATATATGGATTCCTCTTTACATATTGATCCAGTACATACTTTCTCTTGTCACAGCAAAGATATATTACTCTCTTTCATCGCTATTACACTGAACATTACTTTTCTGAACTCTCAGTGCAAACATCTTTCACTCAAGAGAGCACACAGAACTCACCAAGCTTCTCAGTCTCACCCTTTTTCTGTCCGTATCCCAAGTGCAAGAGTTAGCAGGTGCTGTCAGTCTTTAAGATGGACAACTGGTATACTCTCTAACTCTCATTATCTTCATCAAGGCCCTTTTCCTTTACTTCAAGAGTTGGGGGTCCTCTAGACCCAAGGATAGAAAGGGAAAACCAGAACAGACAGGAGAAGGACAGAGTATCCATTGAAATGGGCCACACTCACATTTACTCCCCATTTCAAGCCTTTAAAATACTCAGCTCCCCCCAACCAAAATTAAAGTACAGTAGTTCCATCCACAACAAAATCTCTTTATGTAGTGTGGTTAAGTAAGCCATTCCATGATTTGTTGTGTGGAAACCTGGTTGCCAACCCTCATACATTCCTCCTAGCAGATTTCTTCCACTCTTTTCTGGCATGACAAGTTGCTGAATTGTATGTGGCCTTTTCTGTCTATTTCAGTGCATTTATATAATCGCTTTACACACACAAACACACAAGGACACATCCAGGTACACATATTCATGCATATACGCATTATAAACATGCGTAACACATGCGTACGCCCTCGTATGTTATTTGGGGGGGTAACTGTCGTATTATTTTCCGACTTTGACACGCTGCTGTACGCTAACCAGTGGAGATAGGAGACTTCTGGTTGCATATCCTGGTGTGTAAAATAAAGCGCTACAAATCTATAAGGTGAAGACTAACCTTCGAGTAACTTCAAAATTCAGGGGGGTTTTGCGGGCGGGGGACCAGGCATGGCCCAGGAATTGCGGTTCTTAGGGGTTAACACACACTGCTCTGCATGGCCTGCTAACTCTCTCACGACACCTGTCCTTCTCTTCACTTCCTCATTCCTGACTCTCCATTCGAGTCACACCACACATGCTTCTCAGACATCTCATCTCTACTACATTCAACCTTCTCTTCTCACTTTATCCCATATTCCATGTTTCCGCTCCATACAGTGCAGTAGGCGCTGCTATCCCTTCGTACAACTTCCTCTTTACATCCATTCTAAGTGACTTACAGTCAAACATCCTATTCATTCCTCCTAGCACCTTTCCTACCTCATTTACTCTAGGTTTTACCTCTGTCTCTATTTTGCTATCCACCATCACCTTTGACCCCAAATACTTAAAGCACTCCACCTCCTTCAATATTTCAGCATCTAGCATTATATTAATTTATTGTGGACTCATGGATAAAGGAATAGCAACCAGTATATGTAGCTTTATTTCTTTAATCAGGCGAGCTTGGAGTGAGCTCAACTCTGGCTGGACGACGGAGCAAAGACGATGACAGTGATGGGTCCCAACTCTGCTTCTCCCCTACTATCGCCTATGCTGCTGCAGATCAATTTGCCCCTTCTGCTGTGTGAGTTACCCTGAACTGGTCATGTAGTAAGATAATTATAGAAGAATTCATATAGTAACCCACAGGAAAATTTGTGAAAGGGTTTAGTTCTTCAGGGTTTCTCATTTTCTTCAAGATGTGTTCAGCACTTGTTCAACCCTTAAACCACGGGTTAAAAGTTAAAGGCCGCCAATGGGTGGCAGTCAATGGGACAGTGTGAAACACACACTAGACTGTATGACACAACTATAGCACACATCACAAAGATGATGAGTGGCCCAGAGATTTCTCCACCCACGTGAGACCCGAGTCAGCGAGTCAGCTTCGGCTATGGCTGCATAACCAGGAAGGCCTCAGACAGCCGACTCAAACCTCCCACCCCCTGCTTAGGGGTGGTAACTTCTGGTAACATTGAAAGATTTTTACAGTGTCCCAAGCAGGACTCGAACGCTGGACCACAGAAGCTGCAGCCATGCACTCTACCACTGTGCTAGCCAGAAGCTAATTGTCGGCAATTGTCGACACCACCACCAAGTGTGAGTGACTGTGGGTGTCTGCATTTGTCGACAGACGAATTTTTAGATATACGCTTCCCCTGACATAATTGATTAGGTTCACAACAGAAGGGGTATGGGTTTATGAGGGTTCCCCGAGCCTTCCCAGCCACTGGCAGCCAGTGTAGGAAGAATCGTGAGCTTGTGAGGATGTATTTTCAGCACTCCGCTTTTGCGCTAATTACCATATATGTACGTAAAAACGAGTGACGTTATATTTCATATTGTTGTGTTGAAAAATGTGATTCTGTCATGTTTTATGATGAAATCAGAATGTGGAAACATACTTAGAATTGTCAGGAGAGTTTAAAAGTGAATTTTGAGTTGCAGTCATTCTGAGCTGGCACCCATCCTACAGAGGCAGAATGGCCTCCTGCCCCACAGACACTCTGGTTGCAGTGAAAAAAACAAATTAGAATAAAGGAGGAGCTGGCCCTGTATGCCTGGGCTACTGAAGCACATCCCAGGGAAATGGGACCAGAGCTTACTGGACCAGGGAGTCTGGGGGCCTCCAACCGCCAGGGAGATTGAGGGGGAAGGTCTTTGATCCCACAGCCAGTGCTGTGGGCCCAAGTCCACGTTACCACAAGAGCTACAAGTGGGGCCGCACATTCCATGAGACCAGTCCTGAAGGGACTATAAGGGGAGGGAGTTTACACTGCTGCATGCAAAGGGATAATGCACCCCCGTCAAATCCACTAGAAAGTGACTAGATCCTACAACAATCTTTATTCTAGCCCTGTGGGGGATGGTTAATATTCACAGAGAGTAAAGTCAGCCCCCCTGGGCAGGTCCATTTAGTCTTCACAAGTACATCAAGAGACAGCTAAAGGTTTGTATTTTAATATCATGTATTATTTATTCATGTAGGTCTAGTTGTTTATGTGCTATTAAACGCCAAATGTGTGTTTACGTTTTGCAAAAATATGCCCGCAGTACAGAGGTGGCAGGCGTGAACATGCCCGCAGTTAAAGGGTTAAGTGGAGGGGATTTCCGTTGCAGTTTAAATCATCTAATGTTCATCCATGCATTGTATCTAAAATTAAAAAAAATACCTGATGTTAGTCCAATTATTATATCTAAGATTTAGGCTCTTTTACATTCTTTACTTGAATTACTGTACTGTACTATGGGTTTAACTTTTTTATATCAGCCTTGCTGTTGCTCTATAATTTTCCTATTTTTGTATTTGCTGCAGATTTTGATCTCTTAATGGTGAAGTGTTGTTTCAATATGAATTGTACTTGGAGGGTACAATTCATGAAACAATTTTGCAATGGTTACATTTGCCATGAATTCTCCGCATATTGAAACAGTTTAGAAGGCAACAACCCCTGATTTATCGTACTCTAATATAATTTGTTGTCATGAAGTCATAGACATTTTGATTAAACATATCAAAGCTCAATTCTGTACACTGGGAAAATGTGCAATATTGTACATGTATTTGCAGATATTTTGACCCCTGCACAAGAAAAAGCGTTGAGGTGCGGGTGGTGCTACAAATAGCAGTGAAGCCTGGGTCGTACAAGGTGGGCTCACCCTCGGTACCTTGGTCTGCCCACAACCACCAGGACTCCAACACCCACCCAACCCCAGACCCTCACCTGCACCCTGACAGTATTGAGTGGGTCACCAAGGAGAGGGGGGCCACACAACTTTTAGCCTTACTGATTAGGATTGAGGAAAAAAAGTGAGAAGTCCTAACATCCCAGAACTTCATGCTTATTGTTAGCCTAAGAAACTTTCATGATCATAATTCATAAACTGCATTTTTCATCTCTGCTTCCCTCCAATTACAGTATATAACATGCTAGTGATAACCACTCCTTAACTGCATGTAATCACACCAACAGTGGTATTGCCCGGGTGACCGAAGCCGTTCCCAGGGACTCGCGCCCCTTTGGTGGGGGGCGGGGGGATTTTGTGACGGTTTGGCCCCCATAGCTTCCTTCCATGGTAGCCTTGGGGGGTGGTCCCACGACGTAGATGCCGCCCCATTCTATTAAACACATTATGGAAGACTGCATTGTACACAACCACACTCGCCAACAACACAACATACACTCTCTGTCGGCACTGTGGGAAAACCCGGTTCAGGCCATGACCTTCCTCAGGAGCTCGGGGCTGCTCGGCCAGACAGCTTGAGGAACTTCAACAACAACAACAACAACAACATCAACAGTAATGTGATCACATGAACAGCAGTAACATTGGTAAAACTTGATAATGTTTAGCTTAGGTTTGTAAATCAAGATACAAAGCTGATACTGTAGTTTTACTTTTATTGGAGCAGAAATAGAAACCTGCCAGCAAATTGTTTGGCAGAAGTGAATTGTTAACAAAACTTTTTATGCCAGAAATGCTCTATTTTGCAGAAATTTAAATAAGTTTAATAATCAGAAGTGATTGACAACAGCTTCATATTTTCATTTGCTGAATTTTGATGGAAAATGTGGTATTTTTGCAGCTAAGGTGCATTACCTGTACATATTTAATTGCACTAGACATCTCTCGTATTGAAGATGTGCTTCATATGCAGTATATAACAGAAATGTCATACATTTCCTTAAAATATAAGGATGTTATCATGCAAGTGGTTGTTATTTTACACATATCTTTGGCTCCAGATCACCCACTGAGGGCAATGTCCAAGAAAAGTCACAAGCTACATGAAGATGATTGGTATCAATTTATAAATTGGTCATATTAGGCTCACTCATTTCTACTTCATGTCTCATGAGCCTCCATCATAATGCAAAATTCTCTTGGCATTCCCATTTACTTCTTGATTATCCCTTGTATTACTCTGTTTATGCCAGGTATGTCAATGATTTCCCTTTCTTGTGTAATTCTCTCTTCTTCCTCTGCCTGAAATATACATCATGAATCTCGTTGTACTGTTAATATGTTTTCTTCAGTCAATTTTTTTTTTTTTTCTTTTCTTTTTTTTATGTATAGTTTACTCAGACAATCTCAAATATTGAATTAGTGCCATAATAACTTTGTAGCAGCCTGGTATGAACTTGGAGACTGCAGCACTATGTAAAATCACAGTCCTTTTGAGTGCCAAAAGACCCTCTAGCTCAACTTGTTCTTTTAGCCAAAAAGCTGATGATCCAACATTAGTTGCTATTGTTACTAAGGAAACATGAACATGAAGACAGTCATTCCTATGGATAGCCACCCAGAGTTCAAATTGACCACAGCTGGTGTGGGGTCTACAGTAATTTGGTATGGCACTATGATCATGGCTGCAGCTAGACACAGTGCCCAAGAAAAGCAAAGCTGGTACTTGGTGTGGCAGAACAATACAGTATCTTGACTTGTACCAGTCATCATCAGTGTCTAGCATATGACATTTCTTGTATACAGTCCCCACTCTTGAGTTCCTGTTCTCACTCCCTTGCTTGGAGGCTTCTGCTTGATGCCACCTATCCAAATGTTACATGTGGGATTAATGTGATGTCGGTGATGAATTACTGGGTATGAGTTGGGGTGTAGGAGTCCGGAGATCAAAATGGCCTCGTATATTGTTTGTTTTTATAAAGTGATCATATCATAATTATTACGTGGTATATAAAAGAAATGTGTTGCAGTTTAATAGATTGCTCTTAAGTTGGAGTGACTACATTGAATATCTTACAATAACGTGTTGAGGCAGCTAATGTAATGAAGAAAAAATCAAAGAGTTTAATTATTTATATGATGTTGGCCTAGCCCTTAACCCTAGCTAAACACCTCAAAACAGGCCTAATTTTTAAAGTATCGCATAGGGCAATATTGGTGTTACAGATTGATAGAGCTTGATTTTACACACCAGAATCTGCAAACCACAGTCTACTAAGTCCACTGGTTAGCATATGGCAGTGCGGCAAACTCCGAAGAAGAAAAAAAAAGACGGTTACCCCCCAAAAAGATAATGTGAACGTGTATGTATGTAATTTTCACTCATACTCTCCAAATACAGTACTTTCTTCTATGTCTGGACAAGGGAGGGGAGGGAGAGTCACACAAGGCCACGAGTGAGGGGTCAGGAGTGGGGGGTTGGGATGGCTGGAGAGGGGGAGGAGTCGAGGCTCCGCCCACCACTGCACAAAGGCTGGAGTCCTTATTAATACCCCCATGCTGCTAGCTCAAGCCCAGATCTTGCCAGTAGCACCAATGCCATGGCTGTATATAGCCCATGCAGTTCTTTATAGCCCGTGCTCTATCGTGGCCCATTGGCTTCTGGTCCAGGAAAGACCTGAGCAATGAATGTGGCTCATCGGCCTTTAGGGGTTAAGCACTTCATGCCTTCAATCATACAATACTGTATTTAGAGCCAAATTCAAAAGTTTAACAATTTGCTGTTACCCTGGCAGAGCATCTGATATAAATTGGCACTGTGTTGAAAAAAATATAATATAAATATACTTTATATATACTTATTATATTAATAATACAAATCTTTGGATTTGATTTGAAAATATTATGTGTTCACTTAAATGGGAAAAAATACTGTACTCTTGTGTTTAATGTTTACCGTGCTTGGGTTTGTGTGTTGAGAAGTAATTGGTATACCATACTAGTCAGTCAGGTCGTTGGAGATTGCCACTCGACTGACAAGGAAACTAACTGCTCATCTCAGGTGTTTAGGTGAGTGTGTATACAGTAGTGGAAACTACCTGCTTGTGGTGGTAGAAATATTTTGGCACATATCATATACCTTCATTGGCAAGAATATACCATTCAAGAAGGAGCCATTTGTGACAACATTTCATTATTGCCACTGCAAGTCAAAGGCCTTTGACCTGAAAAAGCAGTAGGAAAACTGTGCCAATAAAGGTTCCTTAAATGGTATTGTCTCTCATTCTGTCAAGCTATTCTACTCGCCATCCTCATTGGCAGGTACTATAATTATACAGTATTTTAGTGATCATTTAAAACTGGAGGTAAAAATGTTAAGGAAACTTTTGAGTTGTGGTTCAATAACAACACTGTCATCCTGAAAGTGTTGGACAGTTGACCTCAGGAATTTGTACACAGAGCATTGGTTAAAAGGGTTTTTTATTTTGCATATACTGTAGGCATTGTTCTGCTTACTGATTCAAATAGTAGGTAGCCAAATAACATTACTAGAAATGTTTGGTGTTAGAAAAATAATGTACTAAATTTTTTAGTTGTTACGAACCCTTGATGTCACAGTGGTGTACAGTATACGAATTCCTGAGGCAGACTGTACATGTTGGTGAACACTGTATAGATTTTCTCATACAGTTTTGACAGTGTATGAAAACAATTGATACAGATGGATGAATATTATCATGACTACTATGCAGTCAATTAAGTTTTGCTTAAAACTTTATTCATATCTTTTATTCTTATTCCTGTGTTTAATGACCTTCCTGTGCATTGTTTATGGTTGCAAATGTATCTTGCTTGATGGCAGGACATATATATGAGCAGCTTAGCTCCATAACAGCCCACCTCACAGTAGGCTTAAGAGGAGTAAGATATAGTTGGAGAATTGGGATGGTGTTGATTCCTCCAATGTGTACCACACTTAGTGTGAGATATTGTATTTCTTGTCAGTTATGAATTTGTTGGAATTGGTAGCTTCCATTTTACCAGCATCATTCGTTTCTATAATTGCTACATCACTTGTCTCTTAATCTCTACTGTCTGTCAATGCAGAGTGATGTAAATTTTATTAAAAGAAACAAAAAAACCTGTTATTTCCAGTGTTAGAGGAAAAAAGAAAGTTAATTTCAGAATGATTGTCCAATGCATTTTTAATGTCCGGTATCAATATATCCTACAATATTATTCCCAACTTAAAAATATTTAACGAACAATTAAATAATTGAATAATCAGTAGTTACTGGTCTACTAGCCATACAGGGTACAAGGAAGTTAACTTTCAATTGTACAGTAATCCAATAAAAAAATTACTCCAAGTATTTTTCTGGAACTCAGAAGTCTTACTGTGCTGTACAATACTTGTGAATATTGGAAAAAATGGATAATATTTACATGTATTATCCTGTACACTCTACTGGAAGAATGATTATGGGTACTGTAAGGAGTTATTTTTTGTGAGGCAAAATAATTCTGAAGTGGATGGAGTTACCTTTCCCAATTAGTTAATCTGACAATGTTCAGTTGCTGAGCTCCACCTTGAAAGTTGCTAAATTACCACCACAATACAGTGTAAGAACATGCAGGGTTTGTGACAGTGATGCATTGCATTCTTTAGTTTTTGAAACCTTGTAGATCTTGTTATAGCACTAAGGGCTGTAAGCAAGAATATCTGTAGTGTTGATAATGGCACAGTACTGGTACAATGGTAATATATTGTGTATAAAGCCCCTTCCACACTAGAGGCAACCGGCGGGCAGACACTGTTACCAATTTTGTGTGTAGGTGTCGAGCACAAGTGGCTAATGGGTCCCGGAGACTGTTTGATATGGTAACACTGGTAAAAAGCGAGAGAATTCCACTGACTGTTGCCGGTGCCCTCCGTCTGTTTGCCTCTCATGTGGAAGGGGCTTTAGGAGTCTTTACTGTATACTGTTACCACACTATCTTCAACATCATGAATGTTCTTGATACGTCTCTAAGTAACACAATTAATAGTGCAGGAATTGTAATACTTTTATGCAGATAAATTCCTCCCAGACATGACTGTCCTGGAGTAATCCTGTATGAATAAGTGAATAATAAAATTGTTATGTAGTGGAATCCAGGTTCGTATGAAATCTGTAAGGGGTTAGGGAATAGAAGTTTTATGGGGCATATTGATGAATAGAATTTTTTTTTCAATAGCTGGGTGTTGTTTGACGTAATGAGGAATAGCACTTTAGTTAGTAACTATAGATTTTTTTTTTTTATAAAGATACTCAAATATCTTGTCACTGAAAACAGAATACAACTACTGTAATAGAACTGAGGAAACACATCTTCACTCTGATATTAAAATGACACCACTTGTAAAACCAACTTCATTAGCATTCCTTATGCTGTATTACCATAGTGTTTGAAAGGGTTTATTATATGAAAACAGGGGTTATCTGTAGTTGATGGTGAATATCTACAAATGATGTCATTATGTAGCATCTGATTGGCTGAGGGTTGATTCATGATTCCTGTACAGTGAGGTTCATGTCAGAGTAATAATCATCAATGAAAATTTACCATCAGCTGCAGAAAAACTGACTATGGCTACATTGACTAAATTAAATGATCTGTTGAACTTTGTAGCCAGTGGATAGATAATGGAAATGTCAGATAGTACAAGTTCACTAGCTAGAGTTAAGGACCCTGTGATTGTGTGTGAAAATTGGAGGCTTCTGATTCCTCCTGACCATACCACGAAACACGCTCCATCCGTATAGGTGGTGATTCGTGGCATTATTTGAAGGACTAATTTATCTCCAATTTTCTGATTACATCACAGGGTCATTAAGTAAATAATAAATTATATGCAAGAGTATTACAGAATTATTGCTAGTAACCATGCACTGTATTTAGCATTACTACCTTTCAATGATGCCAATATGATTGTTCTTTATTAAAATGCACATTTTTGTAGATTCCATTGCAGTACTTATGATTCCAATATAATGTAAGCAGTAGTAGATTTTGAGTTACACTTGTTTTAATGTTTGCAGTTTTTAATACTCAGAATATTAAGTATTGGTAAAAGTATAAGAAGTTGAGAATATTCCAACTGTATACATCTTCCATAAACTGGTATGCCAGACTGTGTAGATGGTGAATAATAAGAAACTGATAAAAGTGTCCAATTAAGTTGTATGTTCAAAGCAGATAAACTGTATTGCTGATAGGAAAGGTTGGGAAGCATAAGATATCAAAGACTACAGTACTAGCCCTAACCTCTGATAACCAGGGCTGCTCGGCGAGACAGCTTGAGGAACTTCAACAACAACCTCTGATAAATTTCAGTTATGATACAGAGAGTACCATTTTACTCAGAGAATTGTGAAACTGGTTATCTGAATCATGTAGAGTGCTGTTCATCAGTTTTGTTGTGAAGTGCCATGTTTGGAGCCTGTATGCCACAAATGCCATGACTTGGGAATGTCATCGAATGATTCAGTGAGTTCATGCACATTAAATGAAATCTTCATGTTGGTTATCTTCATTGCCCAGCCCTTATCTTACCTTGTAAAGAGCCCTTAAAAATTTACAATTGCTGTAAAGAAACAGGTTGTGGTTTATGGTAAAAAAAATTCAACATATGGATTACTGGTACAATTTTTTTATTTCAATTCCAGGTCTTGATTATTTATGTGGTTCATTGGTTATTGTGGCTTAGAAATCATGTTGAGATAATTGAAGTTTCTGTTTATTTGCACATTCTCACTCTTAATGGACAGTCTATCCAAAGCTGACTGTGAATGTCTACAAGTAATATCACTAAGACTTAACCATTCATTTAAGTAACCAACAATTGACCACTAATGTCTGGATGGTGAGCTCATTCAGTCATGGTCAGCCTTTATGATATCAACTGTAAATATTCACCAATAGCTACATCAAAACATGATGAATACTGGCTGGTTAAAGTGACAAGGTGTGATGTATAGTTGTAGATCATGGTAGACCATTATTCTGTTTAATTAATGAAGTCATGGATGGAATTATGGGACTCAGGGTTGTATGCCAGGAAAATCATGAGTTAGACAACTAACAATCACTGATACAGAGTATGGAGCTATCATACCAGTTGTCATTCTAGTGACTTTCCTTGCATGTGGCTCTCAGAATGTGCAGTGGTTGCTTAGCAAAACTCTTAGACACTGCTTTACAGTGTACTGTACCACCATATCTGTGCTGCCGTTTACATGGAGACTATCGTGCTCCTTATGCTTCTAATGTATTGTCGTCAGCTTTCGATCAGCTAGTGGTGACCAAGATCAGTGCAGGTATTCATAAAACCTCTTTATGCAGATAATAAACTAATACATTTTCCTCCATCCTATGGCCAATCTTAGACTTCAACCAGTTTTCAGAGTTTGAGGGGACACCCGTTTACTCATATAGCTATGCTGTCTGATTATTATTTTTTTTTTTACTCCTCCCTCTGTTTGTGCATTTTTCCATTTATTGCCTTTTCCATGCAGGACAATACAGTTTCATAGTCCCTTTTTCACTTTCATGTTCACATTTTTATAATCATGACTTTCTCCAACAATCCTATGGCTGTCTACCCAAGACTGGTCTTGCTCTGATCTCCCCTTCCATATTCCCATACTTACAGTGATGTTCCCAGACATTTAGACTCATATATAAAACACTCCATCTTCACGCTATCTCAATAACTATTACCTTACTTTTACTAACATTTGTCGCTGCCTTTATTTAATTTTTTCTTTATTAAGGGCCCTAAAACTCTTCTACAACCCTCTGTAGCTCCTCTGTACTCCCTGTTGTGTCAGCCATAATCTTTGCTACCAATGGCCGTTTTACTCCATTTAGTCTCAAGATTAGGTATTTCATTACAGTATTTGGCATAGTTGAGAAGAATTTGCCATCATCATACCCCTCTATATGGTTATTTAATTTTCAAGGATCATTAACAGTAGCATACTCTAATTTCAATTGTGAATCTGATATCCACCATATCATTTACCTTTTGAAATTGGCATCTCTTGAGGGAGGCAATTTTTCACTTGAAATTTTTTAATGATCCATTATCAGTCAAAGATTGTTATCAAAGATGTAAGCTGTTTTATATAGAGTAAGTAACATCAAAGTGCTTCCTTTCTACATAAATAACCATCAGGTATTAGAGGAAATTTCTAAAGATATCTCTCATATAGGGATAAAGAGATTCCCGGATGTTTTATGAATACCTGTTCAGTTATCTGCTACACATAAAGGCAGTGTACCTTTGGCTAATATGCAGAAAAAAGGTCATGTGTTGGGCAGTGATATTGAAAACTTTAAGAGATTCATAGAAACTGAACACAGTACGTGGACTCATTGTAGCCTATTGTAGGTCACCATCATTGCCTAACCCATGACTTTTCTTTTATAAGGCCCTTTAATATTATGAAAAGTAAATGTGCTAGTATTGTCAGTGCTGCAAATATACTTTTATTTGAGGTGCTCCAAGACATAACTGACCAAATGCCAACATTGTAAACCATCATGTTTGTTACACTTTCTACTGTTTTTCAGCAAATGTGACAAGAAGTAGAGTGATTATAAGGGCAGTCAGCAGTACTAAAATGTCTCTGTATGCTACACTGGCAAAACAACTGGTAAAGTAATATGAATTGATGATGCTTTGTTCACTTTTTTAAATATTGTGGTGCATGTCAGTTTTTGTCCGAGTGCCTCGATTCAAAACCAGCATCTAGTAAAATTTACTTGTATGTTGTTACGAATGAGATATTTTTAAAAGTTTATTTTATGTAAAGAATGACCATGCATGTTAGGAAAGAGAACAGAACCTTTAGTGCAATATGAAGAACGATACTGAATAGTTTTCAGGGTCTAGCGTAAACAAAGCTGGATATACTGTGCAGTATATCTTGGTTCTCAGTCTTAGAAGATATTTCAATCTTAGATTTAGCTTGTTTTATATATACAATTTAGGTTCTTATATTCATCTCTCTTTCCCATTTTTAATCCTTCTCGCCCTCCATTCTCATATCCTTCTTTCCACTGTACTGTACAGTTTCAGCACAGTCCTTGACCAGGGTGTAAGGGGATGTCTGTTCAAGGACTATGTGCCACGACTGAACTTGTGTGGGTCAGAGGATGGTGAGGGAGAGAGGGGGGATAAGGGAAGAAATTGGAACTTGTGTTACCTCCTTTGACACAAATTAGCTGCAGTGCATTCTTTTAGTAACAGTCACATTCCTTTCTGGTGAGTAAATGTAGCCAGTTTTGTAACCCTTATTTGTATTGTTCATGGGATAATATTGTATTAATTTTTAGCAGTAAAATGAGAAATACAGGAATCAAAGGATAACCTCAATACTGACCAAAGACTAATTGACAACTTTAATTGTTTTGCATTAAGTGATGGTTTTGCAAAACTAATTACAATTAATTCACAAAGTACATACAGTAGATATAATCCTTTGTTGACCAAGTCTTGCTCATTTGGTTAAGAAATTGAAAGATATATGGAAAGTGTTCTTGGTTATAAGACTTATGCTATAGAAATTGACATTAGAATTTCAAGAATACCTGTACAGTATGCTGCTTTACTATTATTATTTTTGCAAGTTCCTAAGTTCCTAAAAGTATGACAGTTAAGCCTCACCGTTACAGGAATTGCATTACAATACCTTGGACAGTAACAGTAGCAACATGTAAGCAACTGTAGGATAATAGGAAGATGTACAGAATAAAATTAAATTGTATGCATAATTCTCTCTGGGCTAATGAAGTTTAAGCTGACAGTGGCATAATGGTTCAACATACTCATGAAAAATTCAGTTAAGAAATTTTGCATAATACTATATCAGATACTCATTATTGCCAAATCTTTAACATGCTGTACTCGGTTCCTTTGTATGATACTGTATGATGCAAGTTATATGGCATCCAATAAAAATGGAGTTTATGTGCTGAGGTCACTTTTTAGTTGATTTCAGTATTGTTGTTTTGTAATGAGATCTGTGTTGAACTGCAGTACATCAAAAATGCTCTCTGTGACCAGTAGGCTATCACCAGTCAGGCAATAATGTCAAGGTTCAAAATCTACAAACCCTATTTAAGTGTTCAGAGTGTGGCAAGTCCAGTTATCAATGTCTTATGACTTCATTTACACCAATTTCTTATTCCATAAAAAAATATTTAGTTGAAGTACAGGCACTGTCACATTTCCTATAATTGTCTGCAAATTGAGCACTGATGCTGGAAAAATACTTGAACCATAGGACTAGCTTGTGACAGTGATGGACTGAGTTTGTAATGATTCCAAGCAAACAAAAATGCTAAAAGGGGCCAAAAAAGAATACAAGTACTGTAGTAAATATGTGGGCTTTTTAAAGATACCTTTCCACTGTTATTATTATCACTCAAGAATGTAACTTGGTCCTGAGTACTGTCCTTGTGTCCAGGTCTCATTCCAGCATTAAGTCTTGTTATACAGTAGTGAAATTAAAAGGCTTCTGATATCTCCAAACTATGTCAGGAAAAACATTTTATCTCGGTATAGGAGGATGAATTATGGTTTATAACATTGTTTGGAGGAATCATTAGTCCTCCATTTCACCCACAACAAAGAACCCCTTAAGGCTGCACACAAGAAGAGTCATGTGTGAGGCAATGCCAATGGCTGACAGAGTGGCTGCATTTAGAGTATGTGGAACCATTGAGCTGTATGCAAGAATATTGGCATTGTTGATGATGACATAGTTAGTACCAGTACGGTGGTTCTATCTTACTGGTACCACACCATCATCAGTATTGTACCATTAGTGTTCTTGCATATGGCTCATTGTTACGGTCATCAGCAGCAGCATTGCCAAACATGTGACTTTTTTCATGTACAGTATAGAGTCATATTACAGTTTTGTACTGCCCATGTCAGTCATTTTTTGTAGATATACTAGATATACTGGTACTCTTAATACTGTACTGTAATGTTTTATGGATGTTTTATAAAAAGATAGTTATTTTCTCAGCTGTGATATAAGTTTGCCATACTAGGACTAATTTTTTTTTTTTTTTTTTTTTTTTTTTTTTTTAAGGACTCGAGAGTAGTTATGAGAGGTGCAAAAAATAAACTGTTCACCTATGGGAGGGTATAACTGTACAAGATGCTTTTGGTGAATAGAGGCTAATGGGTCCTACAAACTGTGCCTCAAAAGAGATTACCTAAGGTGGAGTAAGTTGTTTCCTGGCACAATTTGGGGGACATCTCTCTTCCTCCATCCTCCAGTTTGGCAACATCATCATATGAAGTTCTATTATTGTAGAGGCATGTAAGGATTATTATTATAATTTTTGGGGGGGATAATTACTGTATGAAGTTATCTATTTTTATGTGATTCCTTAAGATATCTATATCACAAAACTTTTTTTTTTTCTTTTTTTTTTTCTTTTTTCAGTATTGTTGATTGCTCACTCATTCTTGTGATTTATACAAACTTGTGATATGTGATCTCTGACCAGAGACGAACGGCAGGCACCACACATACCCTGCATTCGAACTCAGCCTCTTTATTATGTGTACTGGGTGGGAAAATGAACAATACCAGGCGATTCGAAGCTTTCTGCTCCACACTCTGGTCAGAAATTATGTATCACGAGTGTATGTGTGTGATTACTGTACAGTCGGCAAAAAAAGTTCCGTTACCATTCCTCTAACAGTGTGATGTAATGTTGGTACGCCTGACTGGCGAGTGTCGTACCTCCGCCACCCTCCCGGTCCCTTCGGCCTCTGTGCCCCTCAGTGTCTCATTGGCAGGCAAGCGGGGATGATGTTCTTTCACCCAGTGCTATTTTTTCTAGGTATTTCACGGGTTCTAAAATACTCAAACGCATATCTTTATATTTAATAATGAATAGTTAAATAGTAAGAGTTCTTGAACATTCAAAATTTAATCTAAAATTAGCTAAACTTTTTATATAAAATAGTTGTCATTACCGGGGCGAAGACGATACCCGTCCGGCATGTCCCAGATGACACGAGGCACAGCTGCCCAGTCGGCGGAGTACCAACCCTACCGCGCTTACCGATGTTAAAATTAACGTAGGGGTGGTAACGAAACTTTTTTGCCGACTGTACAGCAGTCTCTTGATATAACACAAACTTACAAAGATATTCACCACTACATTTTGCATACCCATTATTTTAGACCTCTAACTGTTTTCCCTTGCTTTTGCAAGCCATAACAAGTTTGGAGAAAGCAGTCACTCCCCATTACATCTAAAATATTATGATCTGACGATCCTGCAGTTGATAAATATTTTCATTATAGGGTATTTGTGTTTTTCAAGAGCGTACCATGCCTCATTGTTCTTAATGTGCCCTTCTATCACCTCCATTCTCTTCTGATGGCATGGATGCCAATTAAGTGGATTTTGTACAGTTATTAATTTAAATTTGTGATGTTTGTAGCTGCAGTACTGAAAAAACAAGAATGTACGGTGATGGATTTAATTTATACAGTACATGTACAGTCGGCAAAAAAAAGTTGTAATGTTGGTACACCTGACTGGCAAGTCAGGCGTGACGCGAGGGCCACCCAGGCCCACCCTCCGTGCCCCTCCCTCAGTGTCTCATGGGCAGGCAAGCAGGGATGACGTTCTTTCACCCAGTGCTATTTTTTCTGGGTATTTCATGGTTATTCTTGTTCTAAAATACTCAAATGCATTTCCTTATAAAAGAATAGTAAGAGTTCTTGAACACTCAAAATTTAATTTAAAATCACCTAACTTTTGATATAAAAAAGAAATGGAATGCGTTGTGCTAAGTTGTCATTGCCGCAGCCCGCATATTATCGCCTATCGGGCCTGTGTGTGGCCGTCACTCGACTCACGACTTCGGCGGAGTACCAACCCTACCGCGCTTACCGATGTTAAGATTAACGTAGGGGTGGTAACGAAACTTTTTTTGCCGACTGTACAACAATACTGCACTGCACCCAAAGAAGTAAAAACATTGGAAACCTAGCTTTAGCTGGAGAAAAAATACTCGGTTGGCTAGTACTGGTAATTTATAGTTCTGTACTGTTGTTTTTTTTATCTCCATGCATAATTAGCTCATTTATCTTATATGAATAATTTCAAAAGTTAAATTTTTATTTTTATTTTGTGCTCAGACAACAATGTTTTACAGTGCACCACCCAGTGTTAGGATCCCATATCTTCTAGCACTTGTGAGAGGTTCAAAACTTTCTTTTAGACAGTGGTAAAACTTTGTGTAATAATTAGCCTATAGTTTAACTTAATGTTTAAATGCTTTCATACTCATTTTCAAGTACCTTTTACTGTAGTTTATAGAGTTTAACAGATTACTTGTTTTTAATAACAACTGTACCATAGTGTACTTTATATATACAAAATATATATATATATACATACATAGTTGTCATTGTTACAATCAGTTGCTCATCGCAGTTAAGTAGAAAAAGCTATTCAACACATTCCAATCATATCAAGGTAAAGAATGTGAAGTCACAAGAAGTAAAGAAAGGAAATTGTCATTGTGGAAGAAGGTTCTAAACTCATTATGGTTGTTTGTATTGGGTTTATGTAATTTACACTATCAAAAAATGTATAAAGCAACTTATATTTTGCCTAACCTTATTGCTATAAATTGCTATAATACCAGTCCATCTCACCACCGATCCACCGCAAACTTCTGTAGTTGCGGTGGACGAGGTACTCTTCCATACTCTGGTGTAAGCAGGGCTCCCACAACAGGCAAATATTATTGTGCACATTGATTGTGCACAAAAAAGGGAAAATATCGAGTACACAAGATAAGACATAACAAACACAAGAAGCTGGCATTACAAGTGCTGTAAATATCATACCAGTAGCATATAAATAGTGGAGAACAATTAAACGTAGGCCTATAGTTCCAATTTCAAAAAAAAAAAAAAAAGCCTAAAAAGAATCACATAAGGTTGCTAATTAACAAGAATTAGTGGAAACAATCCTCCCCTCAAAAAAAAATAAAAATAAAAAATAAGTATATACACATTTCTACAGAGTAAAAAGTCACTCGTATTTCTTCAACAAAGTACTTGTAGCGTGCCTTTCTCGCCTCATTGTTCTTAATGTGCCCTTCTATCACCTCCATTCTCTTTTGATAGCATGGATGCCAATTAAGTGGATTTTGTACAGATATTAATTTAAATTCGGCAAAAAAGTTTCGTTACCATCCTTTTAACAGTGTGACTCATTAGAAGTTACGTTGAAAAGGCTACAGAGATTATAGATAAATACACAGACAGCAGGTGATTACAAATTTTGGAGGCCCTGTACGTCAAAGAAGTAAATCCTGAGCAAAATATTCAGTCAGTGGATCTGCAGGCCCTCCCAAGCCAGAGAGGCACAAAGAGCTCCAACAGCCAATCAGGTGCTTCTGCGCCAGCACAGGTATAAATAGCGCTGTAAGCGAATGACACCAGCACCTCAGGTTCTTTCGACTGGGGTCAACAGAGGCACTCATCAGTCTGACCCGTCTTTGCGACAGGAGGACTTCCTGCCCCTGCTGCACCACCGCCGCAGCATCTGACAAACCCGACTCCTCCTCCACCACCACCTCTACAACTATAACCAGCTCCTGCCCAGCCTCAACTTCTACCAGGCACTGTCCTCATCACAGAGGACATCCTTCACAGCTTCACCAAGGAATTCACCTTGCTGGTCACGAAAGCTGTAGCAAAGTTGGTACAGGGGATCACAGGGAAACAAACGGCCGACCTAGAATCATCTGTCATCGCTATGAGCGAACGTAAATTTCAATAACTTTAAATAATAGGGGTGCTGATGGTGTAACGGTTAGGACACTCGCCCAGCACGCGAGAGATCCCGGGTTCAATTCCTGGATCAGTGGAATTGTTGGACAACTTTCCCAGCCCCCTATGTCCCTGTCCACCTTGTTAGCAGTAAATAGGTACCCGGCTGTAAGAGCAAGGATAGCAACCTTGTAGGCTGGGGGAAGATGTGTTGATGTAAACTATATACCCAGCACACACTGGCGGGGGAAGATGTGTTGACGTAAAACCACCCAGCACAGTCGCATTTTTCCTCCCATATATGGTAAGCAAATTGAAATCTAGGGTAATGTTTGTCTTAATCTAAGTTATGTAATTATTAAAATTCCTTCAGAAAACCCTCGTAACACTGACTACAACATGCGGTAACACTGACTAAAACAACAACAATGGCTGCCTGTAAATTCCTAACGAGTGAAATAATAACTAAAATGGTGTATAAAATGAAGAGCAAAGCAAGTCAAGGAGTAAAGAAGGAATACAATGACTGTGTAATTATATGAAGAGTTAATCAATAAGAAAGGAAAGATGAGACAACTGAAAGAAAATAAGAGAAAAGAAAACCCAACCATCACCACCACCAAGGACGTATATATACCACAGAGCATATACACACTCCCTCTCTCCTAGCAAAAAAACCAGTTATTCTGTAATAATACCAAAGAAAATAAGAGAAAAGAAGTCCCAACCACCACTATCACCACGAAGGACGTATGTAAACACCCTTCCTCTCTCTCTCTATCTCTCTTGATTGCTTGATTTGTAGGAAGGGTCAAATAAGCTGGGAAAGACTATGAGACTTATTGAAAGAATGTTGGGTATTTATCTAGACTATTGCCGTTTTGTAGCAGTGTTCCCAGTATTTTGCCCCGGTCAGTTCCTGGTACTTTATCACAGTTATTTCCCAGTAGTTTGCCCAGGTTAGGTCCCAGGGTATTTATCTAAGTTAGACTATTGCCGTTTTGTAACAGTGTTGCCAGATCCAGCGATCTACTAGATAATTACCGAAGCTAGGGATAGGGAGGGTAAAATTAAGTGAATACAGTATCTGTGGTGGTACTTGACATGTTATAAACACAGGCTTAATAACTATATTTACAATGCAATACAATAATTACCTCTCCCTATATAAAGTAAGCAAGGTTATAGAATTAATCAGACCTAATCTAACCAATTCTGGACCGGGTCAAACCACATCAATACTATCCAAACTTAGATGAAAACAATATATATACATGTATTAGGGAATCTGTATTGTGATATAGTTTGGAGGAATCAGAGACCTTCCAATTCATCAACAAAAGAATCTCACTTTAATGGGAGAACTTCTTTTTGGTTAATTGGAAGGCTACAGATTTCTGTTACCTTCTGTGCTTACTGTCCCACCTCTCAATCACCTTCTACTTTAGGTGCCACATGACACCGCTGTTGTGGCGCCTAATATCAATAAATCAATTAATCCAATTTACAAAATACAGCCTCCACAAACCCACACAACCCACTACACTACATGGCAGAACACCCACACATGCCAAGGAACATCAAAACAACACCCAGTACACGATACCATACACAAATACTATCATCTCATACACCCTGGCCACCCCAAACCAGTCTCCAGAAACATATCCATACTCAAACCACTCATCAGTCCATCCAAACACTCAAAAACAACACTCAGCAGTTTGTATGACCACCTGACATCCACCCATCTGAATATTCATACTCAAATCACTCGCCAATCCATCCAAATACTCATCTTATGCACGACCTCCTGACATCCACCCATCAGAATCCTCCCTTCCCCGTGAGGACAGAGTCCACCTGGCCAGGCTGCGATGTGGCCACCACCCGGCCCTTCTGACATATCACAAGAAGCTGGATGAAGCCATTGTAGATGTCTGTCTGTCTGTCCAGGATGTAACACAGCACCCCATTATATTAACCACATTATGGAAGACTGCAATACACACAACCACAACCACACCTGAAACACATCCATACTCAAATCACTCATCAATCCATCCAAACACTCAAAAACAACACACAGCTGCATGCACGACCTCTTAACATCCACCCATCCGAATCCTCCCTTCCCCTTGAGGACAGAGTCCACCTGGCCAGGCTGCGGTGTGGCCATCACCCGGCCCTTCTGACATATCAGAAGAGGCTGGATGGAGCCATTGCGGATGCCTGTCCGGGATGTAACACAGCACCCCATTCTATTAAACACATTATTGAAGACTGCAACGCACACAACCACACTCGCCAACAACACAACATACACTCTCTGAGGGCACTGTGGGAAAGCCCGGTTCAGGCCATGACCTTCCTCAGGAGCTCGGGGCTTGTGTATGGTATCGTGTACTGGGTGTTGTTTTGATGTTCCTTGGCATGTGTGGGTGTTGTGCCATGTAGTGTAGTGGATGGTGTGGGTTTGTGGAGGCTGCAGCAAGTGTTTGTGTGCCTCTCATGTCAAGATGATCTTTGATTTTGAGGACTTTGGTTTCATAGTGTAGGTGGTCTGTAGGTGTGGTAGCTGTGCAGCCTGTGATTGTCTTTAGGGCTCTGTTCTATATGGTTTGAAGGGTGTTGTGATGAGTCTCAGTGAGGTTTGAGGCCCAGGCAGGGCTTGCATAATCCATCACTGATCGAATATATTGTTTGTATACTGTGATTGTGGATTCCTTGTTTAGACAGCATGCCTCATAATAATTGTAATAGACAAGTTTTATATTTGTTCTGTAATAGTATTTGTGATGGCAATACTTTCAAGCCCTCAGCTCAGCCCCCAAAATATTTCATTCACAGTAGACATATTATATTCCCTTGCATAAATCTTTTCTCATTTTTTCTTTAACCATCCAAATTAATTAGCTTGCATTTTGTACCATGCATAAATTAATTCATCTATATTTTGTACCATCCATTAATTATATAATTCATTTGTATAATTCATAAATTTATTAGATTGTATTTTGTTACAGAGTTGTTTGTTATTCATCCTTCCTTCCATCTACAACAACTCCAGACATCACTATAGGTTAGTGTGAGTGTTTGTGGTTACATTGGGCCATATTCAAGAACATTCATGGTGCATACGATGGTGTAGTATCGGTATGATGGCACCATAGAAAAACTGTAGAGCCGTCGTACCGGTACCACACTAACTCCACGGATGTTCTTGCATACGACCAGTTGTTTTTTCTGTGTGTGTGTGTTTGGTACAGTACAGTGTTGGTATTAATTCTGGAGTAACTGATTCCTCCAAACTATTCCAAGTAACAGCAACTACAGGCGACGAGTATTATTGTGAATGTGTTCCTGTCGTTTCCTGACATACTTTGGAGGAATCAAGGGACTCCAGTGGGCCAAACTTAAACTTCCCCTTAAGTACTTCTTGTTTGTTTTTAAAGGGTACACTCGAGCTCGTAAATTCGTGACCACACCCTCTAATGTTTATGTCATTTGAGCTGGTAACACTGTGTGGGGAAGGTGTCATTGTAGGTGAAAGATTGTATCAAGTCACTCTACTATTTTCCACCTACTCTGATTCCTCTCCAAAATATATACATGGCATAAACATCTAAGTACGTGGTCACGAATTTACGAGCTCGGGTGCACATTGGAATGCCTTGATTTTTCTAAAGGACCATATGAACAAAAATAATTGTCCTGTTATTGCTTGGAATAGTTTGAAGGAATCATTTGCTCCAGATTTACCACCAATATTGTACTGTACCCTTAAGGACCCTGTGATAGTGTAGAAAATAACAGGCTTCTGATTCCTCCTAACCATACCACAAAACAAGCTCCCGCCATATAGGTGTGTGTGTTTCGTGGCAATATTAGGAGGAATCATTTGCTCCAGATTATACTGTCCCCTCTTACCATCAGGCTTGTGTTCATTTGTATCTAGATGACTGTACTATTGGCCACAAGAATTCGTACACAAGCTGTTGTTTTCGAGGGTTTACAACATACAGAAAATGTAAGACCATATGCAGCTACAATACATCATTATTATTGTTAGTTTTGTTGTTTTGCAATCACAGAGTCACTTGGTAGACCATTCATTGCAATACTTCCACATTAATGACCTCTCTTTCCACATAGCTTGTGTAAGAATTCCTGTGGCCAACTGTACAAATCACTTTCTATATGGCTCACTTAGTTTAAGGGGAAATTCTTTTGTTGGTGAATTGGAAGGTCTGTGATTCCTCCAAACTATAGCATGAAATAGATCCCCTATTAGTACCATTGGGAGTGTCTGTTTTCTGGTAGTTAAGAGGAATCAGTAGCCTTCCAATTCACTTACAAGATAATATTATTATTTCTATTATTGAGTACTACTGATTCCTCCAAACTATAGCATGAAATAGATGCCCTATTAGTACCATTGAGGGCGTCTGTATTCTGGTAGAGTTAAGAGGAATCAGTAGCCTTCCAATTTATCAACAATAGAATCTCCCCTTATGATCAGCCTTAATTGCCCTGTATGATTTACATAATATAGTTTGTATGTATGTAGCTTGGATTTAGAAATATATTGTACTAAACACAAAACACTAATTAATCTGTCTGCTTAACAGGTGTGCAGTGAGAGAAGATAGGAAGAGGACAGGAGAGAAGAGTGAGGACAGAAGAGGACAAGAGAGCAGAAAACACTAATATACTAAAGTGTAATATGAGGAAAAATAAATAAACTGTTCGTTTATTAATTTATATGCTTTATTAGCCCACCTATATTAATAATATATCATCCCATCAGGTGAATATGTCAATTAGTTTATACCTGTAAGTGTGTAGGGTTCAAGTAAAAATTATTGATGTTATTATAATACCGTATGTGTATGTGAGAGACATATCACTCAGACGAGTATTATAACAACATCAGTGATAATTTTATACCTGTAAGGGTGTTATGGTTCAAATAAAACTCAAGGGGATAGTACAGTGTTGGTGGAGTAATTGATTCCTCCAAACGACCATTGTCAATCTGGTCCTGTTGCTTTCTGGCATACTTTGAAGGAATCAAGGCACTCTAATGTACCAAAAGTGTATTATCCCCTTAGTGTTATAATAATACTGTGTGTGTGACAAATACACACACAGTTTTTATAACAACATTTAACATATTGTGTGTGTGCAGAGAAATATCACACACACAATATGTTAGGACCTACTGTTGTTATAATACCTGTGTGTGTGGAGAGAGAAATATCACACACACACATAGTAACTCCATAAAACACTTACAGAAACTAGTGATGCTTGTACTGTTGTTGATGATGGAAGGATGAAACACAGTGAACAATGAAGAGTATTATGGGACCCTGTGATGTAGTCATAAAATTAGAGGTAAACGAGTCCTTCAAACATTGTCACGAAACACTACCTATTATATGGAAGAAGCCTCCAACTCCCACACACATCATAGGGTCCTTAAGTCTCTTGTACAACTGCACTTCACAACAACTCTGTAACAAAAATACAACATAATCAATTTATGGATGGCACAAAACACAAATGAATTATTTATACTTTACAATTACTGTATTGCAAGATATTTCCAATAATTTGACAAGCATAGAGTAGGAGGAATAAGTGAGAGAAATGGAAGGAAGGGATGAGAAGGTGAGGTGAAGGGAAGGAGGGAGAGGAAGGAAGGGAAGGGAGGGACGAGAAGGGGAGGATTCTGCCCTAGCTACACAATTTTAAGTACCAGCCGGCGAGCCAATCAGTCAGTCAGCCAGCCAGGTGTTATTACATATCAGACAATAACTCCACAATATACAACAATAACAACACTTCCTTAATTAAGGGGAGATTCTCTTGTTGGTGAATTGGTGGGTAACTGATTCCTCCAAACTATACCATGAAACAGATCCCCTATTAGTACCATTGAGGGAGTCTATTTGGAGGAATCACAGACCTTCCATTCACCAACAAAAGAATCTGTCCTTAACCAGTGAACCAAATCAATTCAAATATGAGTAAAGTACTATTATATTATTGTACTTAAATAAATGAATGGGTTATATTCAAGAACATTGGTGTGACAACAGCAGAGCCATTGTATACTCGAGCTCGGAAATTCGCAACCACGTACTAAAATGTATATGTGATTTGAGCTGGTAACACTGATTGGGGGAAGAATCAGAATAGGAGAAACATTGTAGAATGATGATACAATCTTTCATCTACAATGATACCTTCCCCACACAGTGTTACCATTTCAGACGACATAAACATTTGGGGACGTGGTCGCAAATTTACGAGCTCGGGTGTACCACTACCACACCATCATCACCATCACCTCCACAAATGTTCTTGCATACGACCCAATGAATGAATATATGGTCAGGTATGAAAGTGTTGCAAATATCATCATCTCACCACTGGGTAATAACTGTAGTGATGTCAGCCAGTCAGTGCCAATGTGATGTATGTCTTCATAACTTCACTACACAACCTGTAATACAACCAAAGTAAATGTCAGTGTTATATATTCAATTTCAATCAACTCTTTATAACTTCACTACACAACCTGCAATACAACCAAAGTAGATGTTTTTTTTTCTATATACGAGGCCTTCATCTCCATGGTGGAAGTAACCTTTTGCTAGGGAAATGTTCCCCGTGCCCCTCAATCTGTGTGAAATACTGGTGATGGTCATCTTGACTGACACTGAGTTCTTCTCTGGCAATTTCATGTCTGCAGCACAAATGAGCTTCCTTCACATTGAGTAAAGCCCCTTCCACACGAGAGGCAAACAGATGGCGGGCACGGGCAACTGAGTGGAATTCTCTCGCTTTTTACCAGTGTTACCATATCAAACAGTTCCCGGTACCCATTGGCTACTTGTGCCTGACACCTACCCACAAAATTGGTAACAGTGTCTGCCCGCTGTCTCTTGCCTCTCATGTGGAAGGTGCTTTAGGTCAAGTTTCAAACTGTAAAATAAAATGGCTACATTGACGACAATAACCGTTGCAGAAAATGTTATAAAAATGACAAGTATATTGTACCACCCTAGATGGTAATTGGTCAATGTGTTATGCTGTGGGCATATGGTATGTGTAGAGGATGATTATATTGATTATATAGCCAATAGTTCAGATACTGTATGATATTCATGAAGAAAGTGAGTGAGGGACTTGTTGTGTTGGTCAATTAACTAAGAACATATGTGATGTTGGTGTAGCCAGGGTACCACCACACCATAGACAGGCAGTGAGGGATAGATATTGGTTGGTGTTGGAAATGATACTTGTACAGTGTATTATGGACATGGACTGGGATATTAAACCATTATTATACCACCCGGAATAGGTAAGTAACACAGTCTATACAAGTAGCAAATGAATGGACTAGGGCACACTAAAGCCCCTTCCACAAGAGGCAAACGATGGCAGGCAGACACTGTTACCAATTTTGTGAGTGGGTGGAGGGCACAAGTGTCCAATGGCTGCCGGGGACTGTTTGATCTGGTAACACTGGTAAAAGGCAAGAGAATTTCAATGAGTTGCCCGTGCCCGCCGTGTTTTTCCCTCTTGTGTGGAAGGGGCTTAACCGAAATAATTTAGTTGATATCAAGTGAATATTGTGAAGATCTCGAGTGGATATTAAGATGATATTGAGTGGATATTAAGATGATACAGAGTACATAAATATTAATAACATATTGATCGAGAATTGATAGAGGATGATGATAATAATGCATTTACAGTATATTGATGTTGCCAGTTCTGTTTGACAGGTTTTGACCCAATAACCAATAAATGAAGTTTGTGTACCGCGTAACAGGTTGTTTCGTTACCCTCAAATCATTCTTGCTGCCGTGGGGCGGTTACATATATATTGGAAAAAATATATACCTTACCACTGAATATTAAAACATATAAAAATGAATAAACTCTTGTGGCAAGGTTTCCTGAGATACCTGTGCCCTGTGTATGTGACACAAACATGTTGGAAGCTACCAATACTACCTGTCATTTATCTAAAAGTAAAGTCATCAGAGAAATATGTTTTGTAGAAAGACATAAACTGGTTCCTCTATAATATAAACTGTCCCATACACTCAATTAATAACAAATCCTATAACTAACCTAATTATGGATGAACCTTCCCATACATCTCATAGAGGTGCATTATCGTGGTACAGCTGTGGTCCTTAACAAGGTTGATTGTTTCCAGCATCATACCATTCACCACTACACTGATCCAAGGCTCTTGCTCCTCACTGGGGAGAAAAGATATACAGTGTTATGTTAGAGAGATAACAGTTCAATGAAGAAAGAATACACAAGAAACATTAAGGTTATCAATCTATCTACATCTCTGATGCCTTCCCCCCAAAGGAATGGCCATAGCAGATGAGTTTCCAGTTTTCCCTGTTCCAACACTCCCTCCTTTACTTGGTGAAGCCCTCCTCTACCCCTCACTTCTCCCTCCCAAGGTTATAATCAAAGATATATAACATTATGTTAGAGAGATGACAATTCAATAAAAGATTGGACAAGAAAAAATGATGTTATATTAAAGATATATAGCATTATGTTAAAGTGATGACAGTTCAATGACAACTCAAAGAAGATTAGACAAGAAAAAATAAGGTCATATTTGAGAATATTATATAAAATACAACTGTAAATACAAGAGTAAGTAGAGCTAAGTGTTGTGTTGCTGATGTCAAAGTGGTGTTGTTCATGTTGTACTCAATGCTTGTTGTTGAACCATTGCAGACTGTAGTAAGCCTAGAATTTGAGGAAATGGAGATGGAGGAAGACTGATGATGGAAGAAGTTATGAGGAAATCAAATACAGAGAAGAGGAGAGAGAGAAATGGTGGTGGTGGGTAACAACATTGATATATATTGCAAGGTCTCACCGCCTGCTGCCATGAATGCTGCAGAACGCTGGTACGAACGAAACACTTCCTCCATCCTCCCTCCTCAAAGTGTTCTCATTAAATACCTCTTACATCTTAGATAATGGTATAAATTAGTCTATTATGGAGTCATCATATCAGTACCATACCATCATGAACACCACACATGTTCTTGTATACAGGCCATAATGACACAATGTAAACACTTGATAGTTACGGTATTAGTGACTTGTACTATCAAAGACAAAACTTGTGTCGTGAAATCTGGTGAAAATTTATGGTAGAGGGTTGAACATACTGGGCATGAACATTACTTTGGTGGGGCTTTCATTATATTTCACAAGTTATATTAAATCATTGATCAAGACAGCTACCATGCTATCAAAAACACCACACATGTTCTTGTATACAGACCATAATGAGACAATGGGTTGATTCCACAGTGGTTTTGGTTTGTTAGCTTCCCAACCAACCAGACTTGTAAGGCTTCATTATTTTCCAAAAGTCGAGTATCCACATTCACAAAATCTATCAAACAGAAAGATAATGATGATCACTGCATAGTATACTCGCCAAATTCATTAAATAATTCACCCATAAGACATTTACACGGCTAACATTCTTTCGTTTGCGTGCTTACAAACCACTACGAATGACTGTGGTATCGACCCTAAATGGACATCAACATCCATTAACTAGGACATACATACATCTTACTAAGCCTCTGAGCAACTTTAATACACACACACATAACTGTAAAGAAAAATGTTAATTGGGTTTTAAATTACGGGACATTACGACATTGCAAAGCCTCTGAGCAACTTTAAAGGCTGTTATTTTTGTTGTTGATGTTCTCCTGGGGCAATGATAATAGTACAGTATGTGTTGGTAAATGTGTAGTAAAATGGGTCGATTCCACAGTGGTATTGGTTTGTTAGCTTCCTAACCAACCACACTTGTAAGGCTTCATTATTATCCAAAAGCTGAGTACCTGTATTCACAAAATCTATCAAACAGTTAGATAATGATGCCAGTTGGCGGGGAACAGAGGTGCTTGGAGGCGATTCATTTGTGGCCATTGAGGCGTCTGGCAACAGATAGATAGATAGATAGATAGAAACAATATTGTTAATCTTCGGACATACGTAATTCTCGGACGCTTCTTTCCCTCTGATAATAAAGAATAAAGATTGATTAGCAATAATGAGAAATTTCCAATTATGGTATGGTATGTGATATAATGATACTTACTGGTTGTATATGTTGTAGGACTGTATGTGTTGGTTTGTTGTATGTGATATAATAATAGCCTACTTACTGGTTGTATATGTTGGAGGACTGTCTGTGTTGGTTTGTTGTATGTGATATAATAATACTTACTGGTTGTATATGTTGTAGGGCTGTCTGTGGTACATTGTCATCCGTCACCAGTGTATCATGTTGGTTTGTTGACATCATCTTCAACGTCTGCATGAATCTTTTTTATTTCTTACCCTGTAATAATACATATATAGATTCTAGTATCAATAAATAAAATACAGTAGGCTAGATGAGAACATTTTCCCTTTCTAACCCTGTAATAATAATATTCAAGGTATATAGATTCTAAAGATAGGGGTAACCAGAGAGTGCTTCCACAGGTTGGGGACCACACCAGAGGTTACAGATGATTTGAAAAGTGTATAGAAAGGGTAAGCCAAAGTTTGGGAACACTCTCTGAGTAGCATGGGGTGAATATTGTCAGGACCCATTGCACTGTCAGTTTTGAGTGATCTGAGCTGAGTCACAACATCAGCAGTTGAAATGGACTGGTGACATTGCTGGTGGGGGCTGGGGTTATTCAAGGTATCTGTTGTTAATACTGATGCAAATGCAGCAATAAATAGGTTAGCCATAAGATAAGGGTCATCAGAAAGCTGATCATTGGCAAGGAGCGGGCCAACAGATGGCCGAGCAGTCTTCTTGTGCCTAATATAGGAGTAAAATAGTTTGGGTTTGGTTGATCTCTGGTTAATAAGATTTGTCTCATATTCACACTGGGCAGAATAGACATTGCGTCTGAGGTTAGCATTGGCAACATGGAAGTTGTAAAGTCTTTGGAGTGTAAGATGAGATCTTCGACCAAAATTCCTTCTAGAGTTAATATACTCTGTCCAAGACATGGATTTCTCTCTTTTCAGTTGATAGGACAATCTTTTATGCCATGGGGGTACTCAATTCTGTGACAATTTTGAGGGTATGTAGTACTTAGTAAGGTAATTGAGGATAATGTTAGGTGGTCAGCCATCTGGTTACTATCAAGATGAAGAAATTCATAATCCCAGTTGTACCGTACTGGGAGAGAGCATGGTTCAAGGCAGCATATTTGCCACAAGACCAATAAAGATTTCTGGGGGACTCACATGTGTTATTATTAATGGATTGTAAATTTTTAAATACATAATTAAAATATACAAGGGTATGACCACAGAATAACTGGGTTTTTGGCTAGGATTGCGCCGTGTTACCACATCCAGCTAGGTCCCGGGAATTTGCCCCAGTCATTTTATGATATTTACGCCGGTTATATCCCGGTAGTTTGCCCAGGTTAGGTCCCGGTTGTCTGCTGTGGTCTAGATTAGGCTAGGTTAGGTTAGGTTAGGTCCAGTTAGGTCAAACTAATTTCCAAATTATGTTTGTAAAATGGGGCATCTCCGAGAGAAACACCATAGATAAAAAGTGTCTTAGAATGGTCCAAAATAGTGGGGAGTAGTTCTTCTGTAAATTTACCCTAAACTCTACGGTATTTATTGAAAGAATTACCGTTTTGTAGCAGTGTTGCCAGATCCGGCTAGGTCCCAGTATTTTACGCCGGTCATTTCCTGTCCTTTACCATGGTTATTTCCCGGTAGTTTGCCCAGGTTGGGTCCCGGTAGTTTGCCCAGGTTAGGTCCCAGTAGTCTGATGCGGTCTAGGTTAGGTTAGGTAAGGTCAGGCCAATTTCAAAATGCCCTATCTTGGAAATGGGTAATTTGCGGAGGAAATGCCAGAAGAAAAGTCTTAGAATGGTCTAAATAAGTGGGTAATGAAGGTAGAAAAACCATACGCAATAACGGTAATTCTTTCAATAATTACCTTTGACTCTTCCTACAAATCAATCAATCAAGAGAGAGGAAGTGTGTATATATATGAGGCGTCTATTTGCATAACGAGATAAGCGACACAACTCAAGTTTTGAGAAAAATGGGTTTAAAGTTTAACATCTGTGTACAAAAGGTTATAATCTCTCTATTTATACTTCATTTTAAGCCTTATTAGAAACTCCAAAAGGAGATATGGACTTCACCACGTAAATTGTAGATGTTTACTAGGGGGGAAGACAGTGTTAACTCAATTTCACCAGAGGTGGTGTTTATCATGTTATGCAAATAGACGCCCCAATTTATTTATTTATTATTATTCTAAATTATTACGTCCTTGGTGGTGGTGGTGGTGATGGTTGGGTTTTCTTTTCTATTATTTTCTTTCAGTTGTCTCATCTTTCCTTCCTTATTAACTTTTCATATAATTACACAGTCATTGTATTCCTTCTTCTTATAATTAGTTGTATTCCTTCTTTCTACACACCATTTTAGCTATTATTTCACTCGTTACTGTCGTTAGGAATTTACAGGCAGCCATTGTTGTTGTTGTAGTCAGTTCTAAATCCGGAGACAGAACCCTTCCCATTAATTATAGACCTATTTCACTTACCTCAGTCCCCTGCAAAATTTTAGAACACATTATTCATAGACACATAATGGACCACTTTGATAGGCAAAATATACTGACTGACAATCAACACGGTTTTCGGCCTAAACGCTCGTGTGAGACGCAGCTACTGGTAACTACTCATGACATCTTGCAGTCCCTCAATGACACAAAAATCAGACAGGTTGACGCCATAGTATTAGACTTTGCCAAAGCCTTCGACAAAGTCCCTCACCAAAGACTACTACACAAATTAGAATTCTATGGCATACAGGGACAACTTCTTCACTGGATTAGAACGTTCTTGACTACCAGAAAGCAACGTGTAGTTCTTGACGGTAGTCAGTCTCCATCTGGTCCTGTGACCTCTGGGGTACCCCAGGGCACTGTCCTGGGTCCCTTTCTCTTCCTTTCATACATTAATGACCTCCCACTTTCACTTTCCTCTACCACTAGACTCTTTGCAGACGATAGCTTAGTTTACAGACCAATTAAAGATAGGAATGACTGCCTCCGACTACAGGACGACCTAACTGCACTTGAAGACTGGGAAGTCAAGTGGCAGATGACATTTAGACCAGACAAATGCCATCACATCCGTTTTACCCGTGCCCATAATGTCATTCCATATACATACCAATTACACAACACCAACCTCAACACAGTCACTTCCCACAAATACTTGGGCGTCCACATCTCAGCGGACATGAGGTGGAACACACACATAGGTAGCATCAGGGCTAAAGCTAGTAGAGTCCTGGGGTTCTTGCGCAGGAACCTCAGCAGGTGTAACACAGACACCAAAATTATTGCATACAACACTTTCGTTCGGCCACATTTAGATTATTGCGACACCGTCTGGGACCCACACACTTACAATAATATCAATAAATTAGAGTCCATACAAAACAAGACTGCAAGATGGGCCAGACGTGATTACAGACACACTACATCAGTCACTTTGCTTAAACAAGACACAAAACTAGACCCATTAGTAACACGAAGACAGATACACAGACAACAGATGATATACAAAATCACAAACAAGTTAGTTGACATAGACAAAGACACATATCTACACCCTACAAGTATACGATCCACTAGAGGCAGCCACAATTTAAAATACCATACATACCAGACAAGCACTGATATATTTAGGCACTCATTCTTTCCCCGCAGCATCCAAGAGTGGAATCATCTCCCATCTCACGTAGTTAATAGCCCCACTCTTGACACGTTTAGAAATAGGATCACCAATCATTACCTCCCCAATCCTAATCCTCAACCCACAGTCCCTGACCCAATCCACCCTTATCCTAACCCTCTTCCTAATCCTGCCCTGGATCCCTAAATCCCCCGCACAACCCCCGCATATTATGCCGCCCATGAGCGGCCCTCTGCGGGACCCTAAAACTTGAACTTGAACTTGAGTGTTACCAACTTACCACATGTGGTAGTCAGTGTTACCCACAGGTTTGTAGCTCTGTGGTGTCACCACATGTTATAGTCAGTGTTACCACATGTTGTAGTCTTGTGTTACAAGGGTTTTCTGAAGGAATTTGGGGAATTACCTTAACTTGGATTATGACAAACATGCGAGAAAAAGTGCGAATTCAAAATTCTGTAAAGTAATTGAAATTTACGGTAATGTTTGTCATAATCTAAGTTAACTTAGATTATGACAAACATTACCCTATATTTCTATTACTTTCTTTTATGAGAGAAAAACATGCTGCTTCAAAATTATCTTAAAATTATCTTTACCCTAGAAATTTAAATAAGATTAGAATACGCGTAATCTGAAGTAATTACCTTATAAATTGTGCACTGATTAACAGCATTGCCAATCATAAAAATTTACCCTAGATTTAAGAAATTGGATACTGAATATATATATTCTAAGAGAGTGACATAACACACAAGATTACCAGAACTAGTTTACATAAGAGTATGATAAGAAAGAGAAAAGAAACAATGAAAACATAATTGGAGACTGATGATAAGTTACGCCGGGTAAACAAAAGTGTACGAACACGGACAACTCGAGTCGTAAGTTCGTAACCAAATTTGCGCGCCATGGAGCTGAACAAGTACATCGGTTTTCAAGTGAAAATAAACCATGTATTAGCTTTATCTTCACTGTAAATCTTCTCCATTCTAAAGCATGACATCGGTTTAGATTTTCCCACACAGATGATGCACTTCAAAACGTAATAATATAAGAATATGGGAGAAAATATGACACCCAGACAGGAAGAAACTTAAAAAAAAATGCAGGTATTTATGTAATGTAACGCTCCTTTTTATTTTTATTCAATGGATCTTTTTGAGTTACCCCTTTTTATATTTTTCTTGTCCATCCTCGAGTTGAAGGCACGGCCGAAGGAAAAAAGAAAACGTGATGGTAGTTATTACTGGAAATGTATAATATTTGTATATATATATAATATAGACATGTTAGTTATTATAATAGGTAGGAAATTAATTATGTATATGTATTTTGGGAAATGGGTTGATCAGGGAAACGGGGTAATATCCATGATGAAATACGTAACAAGTATTGCATCAGCTTATATGGAATTCAAACGAGTATAGTGAAGTCTTTAAAAAAAAAACAATGTATGTTTTTCCTGATTAGCAATAATGGGTAGTTAACTAACCTCCGAGACCACTTACCTGACTCACCTTATCTCCTATCTATTTTAAAAACTCACTACAAAAGTAATTAGCAGCCCCAGAGGGTTATTGAAGAAGTAATTTAATTGTTCCAATATTTCGTTGAGCGTGGGGGAGAGGCCATTCTGTCTCCAACCTCCCTCTTAGTTGAAAGCAGTCTGTGTTAACTATAATAATTAGTGTACTTAAAGTGCTAATAATGTTCCATAACTAAAGAGTAAGTGTCTAATAAGTGCTTGATGTATTAAAATTAATAATTTGTCCTATGATGACAGTGATAAATTAAGATAGATTCTCTCCAACCTCCCTCTTCGACAGGTGGTGTTCTGTGGTCCACGAGTCGATCAAGTCAAAAGATATCTGGGAAAGCTAGTTCTTAGTGGTAGTTTCCATTACCTGCCGTGAGTGTTTATTTCTGTGTATTAATTTCCAGGTGAATTTCTTTGTGATTCTAAGTTCGGTTCTAATTCTAAGTTTACGGTTCGGGGTCCATTACCTGCCGTGAGTGTTTATTTCTCTGTGATTAATTTATATGTGATTTTCTGTGCCATTCTTGATTAATTTATTTTCTTGTACATGTGTTCTTGGTAGGATTAAGTTTAAGTTCTAAGTACAGTTCTGATTCTAATTTCTAAGTACAGTTCTGATTCTAATCTCTAAGTACAGTTCTGATTCTAATCTCTAAGTACAGTTCTGATTCTAATCACTAAGTACAGTTCTGATTCTAATCTCTAAGTACAGTTCTGATTCTAATCTCTAAGTACAGTTCTGATTCTAATTTCTAAGTACAGTTCTGATTCCAATTTCTAAGTACAGTTCTGATTCCAATTTCTAAGTACAGTTCTGATTCCAATTTCTAAGTACAGTTCTGATTCCAATTTCTAAGTACAGTTCTGATTCCAATTTCTAAGTACAGTTCTGATTCCAATTTCTAAGTACAGTTCTGATTCCAATTTCTAAGTACAGTTCTGATTCCAATTTCTAAGTACAGTTCTGATTCCAATTTCTAAGTACAGTTCTGATTCCAATTTCTAAGTACAGTTCTGATTCCAATTTCTAAGTACAGTTCTGATTCTAATTTCTAAGTACAGTTCTGATTCTAATTCTAAGTATAGTTCTGCTTCTAATTCTAAGTATAGTTATAAGGTTGATTCTGGTCTTCATTGTTCTTATTTTTATGAGCTAATTCCAAGCTAAGTTCTGCATAATTATCATTTCATAGTAGGTTTTCATTAATATCGTGTGTGTGTAATAAATTCATTGGGAAAACTCTATAGACATCTTAGTATATTTGCCCCCATTCCTGTATCATTCTCGATTCTCCTACCGCCTGGCCGGGACGAGGAAAGCTTAAAAAGATCCCAATATTTTTTTTTGTGTTAACGCTCGTTAAATATCCATAATTTTTCGAGTCGTTACAGTAACAATTTGTATATCGTAATCTAAATCGTATTGGGTGTGCAGAATAGTACAAACATCCCGCAATAAAATGTGATATAGTATGACGTAGAATTCTTTCAAACAAATTAAAAAAAAAATATATTGCACCGCCACATACAGGGACGCGCCAAAATTTTAGCTTGTTTGGTTGGATGCATTTCTATCACATGCTCAACATACTTAATTACTCATTACCATAGTTATGTAATCACTCATGCCTGTCATGTTTTCACTTTTGTTCGTCTATATGTTTGTAACCAAATGATCTAAAATACATGCTAACGGAATCTGATCAAACTTCGCCGTATTGTTGGACATTATATGAAATCTAGCAGTGTTTAAACTTAATTGGGTGGATCCAGGTGAATAAATCAAGCTCAGAAGTAGATATAGCCTATAACTCATATTTCATTGGTAAAACTTTGGGTGAATTGTGTTTATATTGTCCGTATTTGGTCTTTGCAAGGGTGCGCATTCGATCAAGTGCCCTTCTATGCTAACCTAGCTAGCTCTCTGTAAACTATAATCTGTTGTGTTTTATCACTTCCTTGGTGTAAGATTAGTGCCTCCAACCTTCTTACTGTAGCCTACCTTATTATGCTCTCTTCTGTAGGCGACGTATGTGCATAATCAGTAGCCTTACAATATTAATTTAATGTGCATGGAATGGTCTGGGTCCCTGTACACATAATGATATAGGCATCTAACTCATATGAGTGCCTCTGAGGGCTCAAAATAACATGTAGGGTACCGGTACAGTGAGAGCTCCTTACATGATCGAGGACCCTGTTGATCGATCCTAACACGATGAGGAGTCCCTCACACATATCTGAGGATCCTTAACGCAACTGAAGAACAATGCTTCCTTACCTTACACATAAAGGAACTTATATATTGTGTGTAGCAAAATTTAACGTCACGCCAGTTCCAATGCAGGTGATCATCATCCTCGATCTAGAATGCGAGCGCACCGAGCCACTGACATGGGTTAACTCACGGTCCATATAATAGTATGGACCGTGGGTTAACTTTTCCCAAATTCAGTTTAATTTGCGAGCGTAAATATTAATAACTCGATACATTTAAATATTCACTCTTACCTGGGTTTTCTTGTTGGGATGGATGAACAAACTCTCCAATTTTTCATCATCCATGTTAACAGGGTTAGCTCTCCTTTCACAGCTTCTCCATCAATGCTAACGTTGTCAAGAAAATACCCACTGGTCATTATATTTCATTGCTATTTGATTCTTCCACAGGTACTCATATATATCAATCTTCACAAACACCGCATTAGCCTAGTATTCAAGCTGCCAACAAATATTAAACATACTTCATTAGTATTATATTAAAATAACTAATGTTTATATCCATTACCACGTAATTAAGTTGCTAGGCTGCCCAACATCATCATTATTGTAAACTGAGTCTCCACGACTAAAGAATTATCTACATTATAATCCTCTGCTACAGTATTCACATATGCATTTCATTGCTCAGCACTTTTCCCTAATAATCTATTACGTTCAATAGTGTGCCCTCTTGGTTACGTATTAGAAAACCCGAAACCACACATGATGTTCGACTTGATCTTGATTGTGTACCTACAACCTCAGATGTGTGATACCGCCCGGATACTCAAGATAAGCAAAAGCGTCTTTTCTTTCAATGGCACCTTTGCAGCGTGTCTTTTAAAACCCAACTGAGCAGCGATCGAGCAAGTGTGGCCCACATCTGAGTGAGAAGAGAGCAGACTGAGCATTATTTGTATGTGTGTCATGGCCTGCTTACCGCTTGAACACTTGTTGATATCAGCCTACAGTCGCCAGCAAAAGTTGAAGCTAATCTGACCATTCTTGATAAGACTTTCAATATGAAGAAGGCTTTAATTAAAAACAGTATAATTATAATCATTTGTACGCACAAGTCATCTATTAATATATACTCAAGGGCAGAGAACATGAAATTATAGCTATATGTATTTTACCTCACGTCTTGGAAGAGGGGAAAGAGGACACAATCTACCGCTAGCAAGAGTTTGTGACGAAGATTGGGAGTGTAGTGTGAAGTGACGGTAGTGAAGATGTTATTGCATAGGTATTTGAAAATGTAGGATTTGTTTTGTGAAGAGGTTTCTTTTGTGAGATGTGACGGTAGTGATGATGTTAATGCAACGATAAGTGAAGATGTAGGATTTGTTTTGTGAAGAGGTTTATTTTGTAACCTGGAGCCTGTCCCAGGTATGGTACAAATATGAATACTTGGTAGCAGGGAGTTGAAGTATTAAAGCTAAAAATCTCGACATCCTCGTTATATTTCCTGCTTCAGAATTGGTGCGTTTACCAAAGTATTTGATAGTAATAAGAGGCTAGGGTTTCTAGTGCTCACAAGTGGTGTTATAGTAGCATGATTAGAACCATTAGGTTAGGTGTACAGAAATATCATCCACTACTGTATATTAATTTACGGATCATTGGGATATGACTGTACACTGCCCATGTTTTTTATACGGTACTGGTATATCCTGGACAATTAATAGCAGCTAAAGTAGGATACATTCAGGTGTTATCAGTTGTCACGAACCGTATTCACATCACTTACCCACCATTGGTTGAGTGGTAGGTGATATTTGTCCTTGAGGGTCATTGTATGTACAGTATATTGTGAAGTGAGAAGTGAAGAGCATTAGTCTAACATACTTGTCAGTTGTACCAATAGGCGAGCCCACACTTTAATACGAGTTGCCAAACGGCATTTTGATGGCGATTTCTAGGCTGGAAAAAATGTCCTATGTCGGGCAAAGTTGTATTGGGCTTCCTATTGTGGAACGACTTATTATAACTTATTCAATATTTTTTACATATTTTTAACTTATCTTGGACTTATTTTCATACGAATACAGCCATGAATAAAAATATATATCCTATTATTTCAGAAGAGGCTTTTTAGTCCGATTATACGCAAAGATAACAAAATTAGAATGATATACAAACTTATACAGGCCTTTTATAATTTTATTTTACATTTTACGTCGTCAATGATAGTAACAGTACTAAATCACAATAAGATGTTGATAATATATTGGTGTCTCCATACCATACGGTCTCCGCTGCTGCAGCAACACGTAAACAAACCAACCCAGCACCCAGTGCTTCCATTTTAGGGTAAAATACCCTAAACTAGGGTAATTAGATCCTCTTTAGGGTAGTGTTTAGGGTAAGGCTTAATTTGGGGTAATTTTAGGGTAATTCATAGGCAAAACATATTTTATATGTCAAAATCTATCGAAAATTAAGAATAGTACACAAAGCTGTTGTAGACATGAAAAGAAAGTTGAAAGTTAATACTGAGGCTACATATTTACGTTGCTTTACAATTTTGCTGAACCCATCAAATTATCCATATTACAGTGTATTGGGGCATAATCCAGATACCCTAAGTTTATTTTCTTTCACTGATAAACATGATGATCTTTACAAATATAATTTATTTTAGTTTTTTTCTTATATATGATCCTAAATGACTGTGTAATAATGCATTACATTATTCAAAGTTACGATGTTGCCGATTTTTTAGGGTAATACATAGTAATTTAGGGTAAAACTGGCTCGATTCTAGGGTAATATTTTCGGAGCTCATGGAGGCCCTGCCAGCGCAAGGTATGCATATTTCTAATGCTAATAAATGTGAAAATATGGCATTTCAACATTTTCCGCTTTATGGTATGGGTCATGCTAAATACAATTGTTAATATTTGTAGGCTGTTATACTCATGCAGTTCATGAAAGCCGCTTAATGCACACATTTCGACTTTTATTATTTACTAATTTATATGAAAAATATAGTATATTCAGCATATATTATGCGAAAACACAAAAGTATGTATTTTTTTATACATTTAAGTAAAAGGTCGTGAACTAGAACGCTAATTTTCTAGTGTAAAATAAGGTATGAAATTTAACTAAGTTACCCATGTCCAGCACTTAAAAGGTCGCAAATAAAAAATAGATCACCATTTGGCAACATCACTCAAAGTGTGGGCTCGCCTATTAATTAAAGAGTATGTGTTCAAGTAAAGTGTAAATACATGTATCTGTTCCCAAAATCGGTAGAGCTTGCGGAGAGTAAAATTACTTCGGCCAGATGGTTAAATTTAGATGCAGGCAACCATCTTTCACTCTTCAATTTTGCCACCGTGTGTATGTGTCTGTTTCCGTCCTAAGTCCAGTTCTCTTCCCAAATCTAATTATTTGCTACCAGTATCGTTTTATCTACTCCTGCTAACAAACTCGAGCCAGAATCCACATAAGTGTCAAGGTAGCAGCTAAGGCTTGTATACTTTATACCCTTTTATTTGTAAAATTAAAAAATTTCAGTAAGGTAATTTCAGTATGATATTGTTCCTTTCAGGAGATGAGGTGTTGGACTGCATTGATCCTAGTGGCAGCTGTAGCTGTCCTGGTGGCTGCCAAGGAAAACAAGAAGGAAGATGTTGGGACAGTCATAGGGATTGATCTAGGAACTACATACTCTTGGTAAGCCTTGAGATAACCTTTAACTTTGTTAACGCGATAAGAAGACTATCAAGCAGGAGTTTGATGGTTCTGTAAATGATCGACCCTGCAAATGATGCCCCAGCAATAAACAAGCTATTTTTCAGTATCTGTCATCTGGTGTCAAAATGTTTCACACAAGAAATGCACGGATTTCGGATTTTTTTTTTTATTTTTTTTTTTTTTTTTTTACGTGTGTACCTTTACATTGATGATTAACTTTTGTAAGTTGTAAAAGGAGGAGACTGAAGACACCAGCCGAACAGGGCGGTACTCTAACTTAGCTAAGGATATGCTGTCTGTCCACCTTTGCTGATCTATTTCGTGTCTAACCTACACCAAAAGTAGTCCAACATATTCTCAAAGACATCACTCCATCCATTTACACAACACAACCAAACACAATACACACCACACCCTCTTGTCCAATTTAAAATTTTAATATTAAATTTTAAAAATGCCTCGGACCCCTGAGGATGGGTCAATAAACTACCTTCAGACAGACCTTTTTGTTGACGACCCCTTGAGATGTCCTGGACCACTGCCTGATACACTCGCTATCAACTTTTGCAACATTCATGGCCTCTTCTCTTCTGTTGAACACCACCTCATCTTTTCTTCGTCACCGAAACCCAGATCTCGGCATCAACCGACAGCAACCCCTACTCTGTTTCCTCTAACTTTCTCTATTCTCAGTTTTGAGCCAAAGACGGCTGTTGCGTACCTCAATAATAGGCGAGCCCACACTTTGAGTGATGTTGCCAGATGGTGGTCTATTTTTTATCTGCGACATTTTAAGTGCTGGACATGGGTAACTCAGTTAAATTTCATACCTTATTTTACACTAGAAAATTAGCGTTCTAGTTCACGACCTTTTACTTAGATGTATAAAAAAATACATACTTTTGTGTTTTCGCATAATATATGCTGAATATACTATATTTTTCATATAAATTAGTAAATAGTAAAAGTCGAAATGTGTGCATTATGCGGCTTTCATGAACTGCATGAGTATAACAGCCTACAAATATTAACAATTGTATTTAGCATGACCCATACCATGAAGCGGAAAATGTTGAAATGCCATATGTTCACATTTATTAGCATTAGAAATATGCATACCTTGCGCTGCCAGACGCATGAGGAGGTGAAAGCAAGCTAACTGAATGTGTGGATACTGCGGGGATCGCACACTGGTTGCTGCAGCAGCAGAGAACGTATCGTACGGAGACACCAATATATTATCAACATCTTATTGTGATTTAGTACTGTTACTATCATTGACGACGTAAAATGTAAAATATAATTATAAAAGGCCTGTATAAGTTTGTATATCATTCTAATTTTGTTATATTTGCGTATAAGCGGACTAAAAAGCCTCTTCTGAAATAATAGGAGATATATTTTTATTCATGGCTGTATTCGTATGAAAATAAGTCCAAGATAAGTTAAAAATATGTAAAAAATATTGAATAAGTTATAACAAGTCGTTCCACAATAGGAAGCCCAATATAACTTTGCCCGACATAGGACATTTTTTCCAGCCTAGAAATCGCCATCAAAATGCCGTTTGGCAACTCGCTTTAAAGTGTGGGCTCGCCTAATATGTTCTCGTGTTCCCGAACTTGACTCTTGTGAATTCTCAACTCACTAGCTTCGGCTCACCTGTTATTCTCAGACTAAATACATCTGTGCTGTATATCTCTCTCCTAACTCTACTGACTATCCTACCTCAAAAGTGGAACATATTCTATCCCATTCGCTTTTCTCAAAAATCTCAGTTTTAGGAGATTTCAATGTTCACCACCGCCTTTGGCTTTCATCTCCCTTCACTGATCCACCTGGTGAACAAGCCTTCATCTATTCCATCCTCAACGACCTAGAGCAGCTAATTCAGCACCCTACCCGTACTCCAGACCGCCTTGGAGATCAGCCAAATATCCTTGACTTACTCTTATAACCTCTCATCGTTCTGCTTATAGCCTACTGTTGAACTTTTCTCTCCATTGGGCTCCACCGATCACAATCTTATTTCAGTATCCTGTCCTATTTTGAGAAAATGGCATTTTTTGTAATTTATCTTCATTACACCATAAAGATCATACCAACAGTTACCAATACGAATATCTACTTAAACAATCCTTTGGCCATTACTGGGAGGCCAGTAGTAGAGGGTCAGGTCGTGTTCAGGTCATCTTAGGTCATTTGATGTCACCTGTGTAGCTCTTGTGGTGGGCATGATCTCCCTTGACTAGTATATCTTCAGATGTCAAGGCTCCTGGTCCCCTGTCATTCACATATCAGAGTATATAATAAATCATAAGATATATTATATATTTCTAATATATAAATGACATATTGCCAGGGTGTCAGTGGAGCCCACCCACCTCATTGTCGCCAGGAACAGTCAGTGACATCAAAAGTTACCAGGTTGGTAATCAGGGCCAGGTGATGCCAGGTTTTTTTTCTTTTGTGTTTGATTGAGGGTCACTTTTTTCTTGCTGCAACAAGCTGTGTCTAAATGCAGCCGAAGACACGTTGGTTGAACGTGGTGGAGAGGAGGGTGCAGCTGGGTGCGGCTCCTCCACCATACTTATGGCTCAATGTCTTCATCTTTCTTCCACCTTTTCAGGACATTCTGTCTATTGGATTCAAGGAATGCCTTTCTCTTCACGCTAACGTGGCATTATCACACCATATAATTCAAAACAAGACACAAACACGGATAAATAACGCAAGGAACAGGTTGAAAACAATGCTTGTATACTCCCAGTCTCATATGCACTTTATGGATCGCACTGTCCTCCCCACGTGCTTGCTGCCGCTGAACGTAGTGTGAATTTATTTATAATATGCTTGAAAGGCTTCTCTAATATTTGAATACATTTTTTCAGTGTTGGTGTGTTCAAGAACGGACGAGTGGAGATAATCGCCAATGACCAGGGTAACCGCATCACTCCATCGTACGTGACATTCACTGCTGATGGGGAGAGATTGATTGGAGACTGCCAAGAACCAACTTACTACAAATCCAGAGAACACCATCTTCGATGCGAAAAGACTTGTTGGCAGAGAATGGAGTGACAAGTCTGTTCAGCATGACATTCAGTTCTTCCCTTTCAAGGTTATAAAGAAAAATGGCAAGCCTTACATCCAAGTGACCACCGCTCAGGGTGAGAAGGTGTTTGCTGCTGAAGAGATCTCTGCCATGGTTCTGGGGAAAATGAAAGAAGTTGCAGAGGCCTATCTTGGCAAAACTGTAACCCATGCAGTTGTTACTGTCCCTGCCTACTTCAAGGATGCTGGTGTCATTGCAGGACTTACTGTAATGAGGATTATCAATGAACCAACTGCAGCAGCTATTGCTTATGGCATTGAAAAAAAGGATGAGAAAAACATCTTGGTTTTTGATCTTGGTGGTGGTACTTTTGATGTATCTCTGCTTACCATCGATTCTGGAGTGTTTGAGGTTCTTGCTACAAATGGAGACACTCATCTTGGTGGTGAAGACTTTGATCAGAGAGTCATGGATCACTTCATCAAGCTCTACAAGATAAAAAAGGGCAAAGACATCAGAAAGGACAACCGTGCTGTACAGAAACTTCGTCGTGAGGTAGAAAAGGCAAAGAGGTCACTGTCTGCCAATCACCAGGTCAAGATTGAGATCGATTCATTCTTTGAGGGTGAAGACTTCTCAGAGACATTGACGAGGGCAAAGTTCGAAGAGCTCAACATGGACTTATTCAAGTCAACCATGAAGCCAGTTCAGAAAGTTCTCGAGGACTCAGACTTGCAGAAAAAGGAAATTGACGAAATTGTCCTTGTTGGAGGCTCAACCAGAATCCCCAAGATTCAGCGGCTGGTGAAGGAATTTTTCAATGGCAAGGAACCATCACGAGGCATTAACCCTGATGAGGCTGTGACATATGGTGCTGCTGTTCATGCTGGTGTGTTGTCAGGTGAAGATGATACAAATGACCTGGTTCTCCTTGATGTCAATCCACTGACCCTTGGTATAGAGACAGTTGGAGGAGTAATGACAAAGCTGATCTCTCGCAACAGTGTCATCCCTACAAAGAAGAGCAAGATCTTTTCAACTGCCTCTGACAACCAGCATGCAGTCACAATCCAAGTTTTAGAAGGAGAAAGGCCAATGACAAAGGACAACCACATTCTTGGCAAGTTTGACCTGACTGGCATCCCCCCTGCTCAAAGAGGTGTGCCCCAGATTGAAGTAACATTTGATATTGATGCCAACGGTATCCTAAAAGTGTCTGCTGAGGATAAGGGAAATGGCAACAAGGAATAGATTATAATCACCAATGATCAGAACCGCCTTACACCTGAGGACATTGACAACATGATCAAGGATGCCGAAATGTTTGCTAATGAAGATAAAAAAAATGAAGGAACGGGTGGAATCTAGAAATGAACTAGAGTCTTATGCTTACAGTTTGAAGAACCAAGTCAACGACAAGGAAAAACTTGGGGCTAAGTTAAGTGATGAAGACAAAGAAATGATTGAAAAAGCTATGGGGAATTTTCTAAACTCGTGGTTGCCACCAGGTGGCATCACAATCGGCGGTTCATCGCGCACACAAGCAAAATAAAATATTCCTTCAGAGTCATTCTATACACAAAAAAAATGCATCGAGCTTAAATGATACATATTTCTACACAATTCTTTCTAAGTAGTAAAACACAGGTAAAATAGTACTATTCGTGATCAAAAGGAGTTAAGTTGATTTTCTGGTGAAATTGGCATTCAGATTATTTGGCCATCTCGGGATTACCAAACAGGTACACCATTGATTGGAAACAAAGTAAATGAAAATACAATAAACATAAAAAGAACATGCAGGTCATAGTTAAAACTCCGAATTACGTAGATCAACTTCCTGGTTTATTGAAATACATATTTCAATTGAATAGGCAACTCGAATGTGCTGGCGAAGTAGTCGAATCGTATAGCAACTATCCACCGTTTCCTTTGTCCAGCTTCTTTGGGAAATTTGTGGCCCCCATGTCTATTAACACATTGAGGGACACAACACGATGATGGCATGGTTGATAAAGTTGATTGTTGAGGTCTTGAGGAGTGAGGACTCTGAGGAGTGAGGACTCTCCCTCTCGGATGTTTGTTTTGGTTCCAACTCGCTGAGTCTCGCTCGGCTACTTTTGCCTTGTCGCTCACTTGGTGAAGGAGATGCTAATATCTCCACAAAAATAACTATATCTATATATTACCATGTTACTGGGTATGTTATGTCATAATATGTAGTACAGTCTTAATCATATTTATTTGTATTGTCCAAATAAATAGATTTTAGCCTTGGCATATGCCTTACTTTAAATATCGACAGCAGAAGGTCGATAATCACGAAACAAAAATATCTAATTTAACCAACTTATCTCAAAATTATCCATACAGGGTATTAAAAAGTCGATGCAGGATTTCGAAAGTATCATAATGATCAAGGTTCTATGCATTTGTATGCTGATGGGATTTTAAAAAACAATATTTTAGCACATGTCGCATGAACTGACTGCACAGCAGTGACATCTAGCGGATTAGTTTCAGAAATTCCCCATTGATGCGAAGATCAAATGGCTGGAAGAAAATGCTGATGTTGAAGCAGAGGAATACAAGACCCAGAAGAAGAAATTAGAGGAAGTTGTTCAGCCAATCATTGTTAAACTTTACCAGGGTGCTGGTGGTCCTCCTAGGAGCCCAGTGGGGATGATGAAAATGATAAGGATGAGTTGTAATTATGGTAGTGTTAAAAGAAATAACTTATTGCAGGATAAGGTTGCAAGAATGGTCCATTTATTTATATCTCATCTCATTGTTTGAATATCCTCAATTTTTTTTATGGTAGCACAAGTTCGTTCCAAGTGAATAAGATTAAACTGAATATTATCAAGTTTGTTTCCATTATCATGCAAGTACTAACCATATACTGCAGTCTAAAAATATAAAATTAAATATTACAAAATTTAGTTAATGAAGAATTGTCAGAGGGAGAATGTGAAGTGTGAAATGAGGAAGAAGAGTGCAGAGCGAGTACCAGCACCACGCCACCACCACCACCTTCATAATTATAGTCACTACCTTTTCCCTCCCTCCCTTTCTTTCTTCCCTATGTGTACTCTCCTTGTCTTTTCAAGTTTTAAAGTTATAGGTCCCGCAGAGGGCCGCTCATGGGCAGCATAATATGCGGGGGATTTAGGGATCCAGGGTAGGATTAGGATAAGGGTGGATTGGGTCAGGGACTGGGTTGAGGATTAGGATTGGGGAGGTAATGATTGGTGATCCTATTTCTAAACGTGTCAAGAGTGGGACTATTAACTTTCATTTTCTCAAATGAAAGTGGTACATTGTAATCTAAAAAAAATCGCTTCCATGTAAGGTCAGTGGAAGCAATTTTGTAAGTACGGTATAGGCTAAGGCTGGAGTCAAGGATATGTGCATGTTGTTCACTCCTAGTGATGAAATGGTGACACATTTTGGAGTAAAATATCCTCCAGCCAATGAGTTATGTTGGTTGTAATAATTAAAATTCTAAGAGATACAGCAGATTTACTGCAAAATGCAAATAATGGAATAAAATATTCCAGTTAGTAAGGAAAATTATTAACAGTTTATTTTGAAAATATCAGTGGTGATCATGCAATAGGCTAATTACTGTAAGGAGGCAGTTGAAAGAAAAAAAATCTTTCCATATTATTTTGCTGAAATGTAAGAAAGCAATGTTTTATTTTATGAATTTGTTATGTACAAACAAAAATTAAGGCAACATCAAATTTAATACTTTTCCAACAGGCTTTACACATATAAATAATTGTGAACAATTAAAAATAGTTTGAAGCATTTATATGTCTAGCAGTGTTACCAGATCTAGCCTAATTTTATGCTTTTAGCATAATCTGAGCGACTTATGGAAGGGTAGCATAATTTCTGCTGAGGATAAGGGAACTGGCAACAAGGAAAAGAATGTAATCACCAATGATCACACTTGAGGACATTAACCGCATGATCAACGATGCCGAAATGTTTGCTGATGATAAAAAAAAAATGAAGGAACGGGTGGAATCTAGAAATGAACTAGAGTCTTATGCTTACAGTTTGAAGAACCAAGTCAATGACAAGGAAAAACTTGGGGCTAAGTTGAGTGATGAAGACAAAGACATAGGCTAAGGCTGGAGTCAAGGATATGTGCATGTCGTTCACTCCTAGTGATGAAATGACTACACATTTTGGAGTAATGAAGATATGGACGAGCGGGTCATGTGCTGGAATTTCTGGCAAATCACAGCTGATGTTTGCTGTCACCTACACCACACGCTATTTGGACCTATTCACCAATTACATCTCAATGTATAATTCCTCTGTGAAGATCAACAGACTCCAAAATTTGCTTACTACTTTGCATGAAGCTGCAAATCGTACCATTACACACAAATTCAGAGAAATTGAAATGTCCGTCGACTCGTCAACCAATATACTACTGGTACCGATATTCACCTTGTAGTTTGAAAAACCAAGTGAACGACAAGAAGACAATTTTGATCGCTTAACCCTTATGCTGCCGCTTTGTTTGCAATTGCAAACTGGTATATACCGGATTATTAAATCTTCATGCTTTCTACCTGAGTATAATGAAAAAATACTCATTTTGGAGTAATGAAGATATGGACGAGCCGGTCATGTGCGGGAATTTCTGGCAAATCGCAGCTGATGTTTGCTGTCACATACACCACACGCTATTTGGACCTATTCACCAATTACATCTCAATGTATAATTCCTCTGTGAAGATCCAGCGTGACCAGATATACTATAATTATAGTCGACTGGGGCAAGAATTTTCTTAAAAAAAACTGAAGACATCTACTTTTCCTTTACTATAAGATTCAGCCATAATAACAAAGAGGTCACTCCTGGTGTAATTTTTCATTATATTTGAGTCATTAAGTATTGCATGACTCATTTGAAGTATATGCTGTACAGTACTATTTATTCCTTTAATTCATTTGCATCATGTTTGTGTAGCTCTGTACAGTAATACAATATTTTGAACCTAGTGGCCAGGGGTCAGGGAGTAATTGTTTGTGCTTTTATATTTATCCCAATATTACAAATGGGAGGATTTCATTCTTATATGTAAATAACTTTAAGGGGCTTGCCTTGCTGTCGGAAAAGTGAAGGTTACTAGTTCCATTAATGTACTCCATAAAACATATTGCAACACTATACATAGTTCATGTCTTTTGTTGCCTGGCTTAGTTTGGAGGAATCATTAAATTTGCAGACTGCATGTCAGGCCACTTAACTGCAACGGGTGTTGAATTATTTTTGTTTAGAATTGTGTAGAGCATTTCTGTTACACAAAATTTTCAGCTGTTGATGTGTCTTTTACATATAGGAGAAATTCTGCTGATGTTTATTCAGAACTACTGACATTTCTGTAATACATAGGGAAAATTGTGTTGAAACTGGAGCAGGAAAGTATCCATTTGTTTAGAACTGTTGACATTTCTATTACAGATACTATAGGAATCACTTTGTTGACACGTACCGGCAAGTAGCCATTGACGTAATGTTGGGCAGAGAACTGTCCAGGCAGCAGTGGGAGGAAATACGTTATGTTGAGACTTTGCTCAATGTGGCCAGTGCCTTAACCCTTTCACTGCTGCTGGTACATATATGGTCTCTCAATTGTGTGAGGCTTCACTGCTGCTGGACCACATATGGTTTCTGTATTCAAATTTCCCCCCTACTGTTTTGGAGGGCATAAATTTGCTATGGTAGGTCTGTATGGCAACACTTAAATGTTGCCATACACTCATACCTTATTTTTTATACTTGAGTGAGTTAGTATGACTGTGTTTGTCAAAGGGTAAGGTACGACGTGTTTCCGCTCCAGCACCTTGCCCGTGCTTACCCTTGTCATGGCGAGACAAAACAGTCCTGATTTTCAGCAACTCCTTGATGGATATATCACAGATGACCTGAGTGACCTTGACCTTGAAAGTGATGAAGATACAGAAGATACAGAAAATGAAAGCAGTGAAAGAGGCGAGTCCAGTGATAACTCTGAGCAGGCTGATGACCCATGCATAGCACGACAAAGGAAACGAACGCGTGGTGGTGAGGCGGTAACGGGAGGTCCCGGAGGTGCGACAAGGGTGAGAGATGCAGCAGCTGGAAGAAACTCGTCTGTAAAGTGGGACTGGTCTTCAACTCCTTTTATACCTAAACAGCTTTCTTTTGATTCATCATCATCTGGTATAAGTGATGCCTGTTCTGTGACTGATAGCTCTAATGAACTTGATTTCCTGCATGAATTCTTCAGTGATGAGTTGCTGGACATGATTGTAATAGAAACTAATAGATACGCTCAACAATATTTACGTGGAAATGCAATGACACCTCGTAGCAGACTGGCAAACTGGACTGATACAACTAGAGATGAAATGTACTTGTTCTTTTGTATAATGCTGCTGATGTCTCACAATAAAAAGAACAGAATAAATGACTACTGGTCAAAAGACGAAGTGTATGAACAGAAAATATTTGGAAAATTGATGTCTCGTGACAGATTTCTTCAATTACTAAGGGTGTTGCATTTTACCGACAATACTATACGTGTTGAAAATGATAAGCTACAGAAAATACGTCCGGTTTTGGAGAAATTACTCAATTCTTTCAAAACCAAGTTTAAGCCTTTTCAAGAGTTGTGTGTGGACGAAAGCTTGATGAAATGGAGAGGTCGCCTAAGCTTCAGACAATTTCTTCCACTAAAGCGTCATCGTTTTGGAGTAAAAATGTTTGTACTGTGTGACTGTGACAGTGGATATATTTCAGACTTTATTGTTTATACTGGGAAAGACACAGAGATAGTGGAAGATTTGCAATTAGGTGTTAGTGGCTCTGTTGTCAAAACATTACTAACTCCTCATTTACAAAAAGCACATATAGTGTATGTTGACAACTGGTACACCAGCCCTAACCTTTTACACTACCTACTCAATGAAAATACTGGCGCATGTGGAACAGTAAGAGCAAATAGAAAAAATATGCCTAAGCTCCCTGTGGTCAAACGAGGTGACCAAATTGTGCAACACAGTAACAACATTATGTGTATCAAGTGGTGTGACAAGAGAGTTGTGCACATGCTGTCTTCTGTGCACAAAGGAGATATGTGTGACAGTAATTCTAGAGACAGACAAAGGCAAGTTGTAAGAAAGCCCTTAGCTGTGCTGGAATACAATAAGAAAATGAGGTTGGTAGATAAGAGTGATATGCTGCTTAGTAGTGTGGAATGTCTAAGGAAAAGCATAAAATGGTATGTCAAGTTCTTTTTCCACATGTTAGATATGTCTGTTCTCAATAGTTACTACTTGTTTCAAGTAAAAACTGGTAGTACCCAGCCACTGCTTGACTTTAGCAAAACTGTTGTGCACCAAATGATTGAAAAATATTATCATGGGCGACATCACACCAATGGACAAATTGGGGTACATATATTACGTCTAGTGGAAAGGCACTTCGTGGAACCTCTGCCTGACAAAACACGTAGGAGATGCCATGTTTGTTCTCACACCACCAGGGGACCACGAAAAACTCAAAGAACAACATACAAGTGCTGACAGTGTGACGTTCCTCTTTGTGTGTACCCATGCTTTGTGGCATACCATACACAAAAAAACTATTGAATGGTTGTTGTAGAGAAGGTAGTGGGACACTAATTTCATTTTGGAATATAGGAATACTAACATAGAAAACATCAATTCTCACATAAACAATAACTATTTACATCATACAGTATTTCCAAATCTTAGCTAGTGTTATGTACAGCCACAATCAAATATAACTGACACTCCTTCCATTGTAGTAAATATCTTGGTAATATAAAACACACGTGTATGATTTTGCAGCACCTAATAATAATAACTGAAGGGGTTTGAGTTGATGTAAGGTGTTATATGTTTATATTCTGATATGATACTGAAAAATAAATAATTGTGATGTGTGCACGCTGTGTATGGGAGAATTTGACAGATAATGACAGCTACCGTTAGAATACAACGGGGATATTTCACACTCAGTTGTTCGTATGCGTGGCAACTACACATGTACTACAATTGGATATTATATTCGATTATATTGATATATAATACTGATTCACAAACCAGTATTATACTAATGAATGCCCAGGAAGTATTTTTGTGTCAAAATAAACAGCATATGTTTGAGCAATTGGTGGTTTCATTGTCCGTCTGGCAGCGCAGTTGCTGTCTTGGTGCCGCGATCTGATGTAAGTTCATGTAGCTCGCACAGTCTGCTGGTGGCAGCCACGAACGTAGGATTCACATTTTGTATCATGGAATGAGCATGCTATTTATATGAGTAGTTCATGGGCAACTGATATCTCTTTGTTTTTTTTATAATACCTGCCGCACAGGGGGATAGTTGATTAATTAGACCATACGCAGTGAAAGGGTTAATGCCAATGGGGCCGCCTGCATACATGGCCGAGATAGCACCGGGGGGGGAGCGGTACCTTGCAACCGCACTCTATTCCCTCTCCAGGTAAGGTCCCCAGCCAGTGCCAAGGGTCAGGTTGCATCTTGCCCCACATACACAAAATTCACACTAATATATTATCTGCCTGATTTTATTAATATCTTTTGTTTGTTGTGTTTTTTTTCATAATGGATTAATCTCTCTTCCTCCTGTTTCCTCCCAGTATATTTAGAACTTGGAAAGAGAGAAAAGCACTGGAGGCCATGTTTATAAGTTTATTTTGGTACTGTTTTGTCACTGAGAAAAGTTTGTGTATCTCTAGTCAATCCCTCCTTTTGTAATCAATGATAACTGCACCATAAAACCTATTTCCTCAGTACAGCCAACCCCTATGTATTAAAAGGTTAAATGGACAGTCAGAAAACAATGTACAGTATCTGCACACTTTAGATATAACCAAGGCAGCCTCAGCCAACCAATGCAATAGAATAAAACATAGGCAGTAGTAACCATATTATATATTAAATGAATGTTATTTGTATGGCATATTGTGTTATAGTTTATGATCATGGTATCAGAATCTATGAATGTCTATATGTTGTGTGTTTTCACTTTTACCTATGAAGGGAGTTGCCAGACACCAGCTTGGCCTTTAGTCAATTGATCTGAGATGCTGTCAACAATATGAAGTGACTGATTCCTCCAAATTTTTTCCCTGAACAGCACCACATGTCATGAGAGAGTCTGTTTCACTGTGCTGTACAGTTTATTTTAGAGGAATCATTAAGTTTAAGTCTGCTAACAACAAAAAATATAAATGGTGTGCAGATACTGATAATTGTCCAGACTATACCAAACTCACTTCCTGGAGAGGTTACCAGATACTTGTTAGTGCAGCTGAGGCATCTGTGTATATTTGGGCTTCATATCATGCAGCTAAATTCATAGGCCAAGTGATAACTGTGTGTGTACTTCCCAGACTCAAACTTTCCACTCACTCTTTATCACACCTGCTGCTGCAGAGCAGAGCTATACACATAGATCGCTTGACAGCCCCCCTTGGCGTGTCGCCACCGGAAGTGGGTTGGCGGCCATGATAAGTTGCCCTTCCCCTAAACCTGCCAGCCTATTAGCTTATGCCAGGGTAAGATATTATTTCATTTATTCGGTCTTTTATTGATGATATGGTATATTAACTACATTATAGTGACTCACAATATATGAATAAGTATTTCTTTAACCGATATTTCAGTGAATGGCTGATTAAATATAAATACATTTCGGTTAAATGGTGAAAGGAGTTAGATAAACAAAACTATCGTTGGCACTCATCCACAGTCACCTTCTTATAATATATATATACAACGTACTTAATCTCTATTATGATCAGTATTTTATGTTCAGTATGTATGTCACTAGAGTAATATGTGTGTATGTATGCATGTCACTAGAATATGTGTGTATGTATGTATGTCACACTAGAGTAATATGTATGTATGTCACACTAAGAGTAATATGTATGTATGTCACACTAGAGTAATATGTATGTATGTATGTCACACTAGAGTAATATGTATGTATGTATGTATGTCACACTAGAGTAATATGTATGTATGTCACTAGAATAATATGTATGTATGTCACACTAGAGTAATATGTATGTATGTATGTCACACTAAAGTAATATGTATGTATGTCACACGAGTAATATGTATGTATGTATGTCACACCAAAGTAATATGTATGTATGTATGTCACACTAGAGTAATATGTATGTATGTATGTCACACTAGAGTAATATGTATGTAAGGTAAGTGGAGGGAGAGGGAGACAGAGTACAGTTATATATATTTGTCTTGTTTAATAAACCAGTTTAAGTTTAATTTCTTTGCATAATTTTCCGTATGGACATTATTTCAGCCTTGTTAATTGATTAACCAAACCTTTATAATTAGATAACAAGATACACTGCTTTACAAATCAGGGAAATGTCAATAACTGTGGATAGAAACAGCAGGCTGGCTGGCGACACTCCTCCCCTATCTCATAACACAGGGTCGCGCGCTCTATGTGTATAGCTCTGTGGTTAATAGTCGGTAGGGAGAGTGAAATATACGTCCCTCTCATTATTTCACCATTTATTACTGGAATCAAGGTCACAAAATTAATTCCTTATTGTAAGATTAGTCTTAAATGGTATTCAGGAGACCTGGACACAGTTTTGGCAGAAAAGAGTACAAGGTCTCATCTTTGCAAATGCTCAGATCCCCTTAATTTTATGACACTCCATAAATGATTTATTACATGGGTCATCTTCATGCCCGGCTTTGGTTCGTCAACAGATGTGTTCATAGTTAATTTGTACTAGGTGCATTGGTTAAAATTCCACATAATACAGTACAGTTAATGTGCTGCTTAGTCAATCATAGGCTACTGAAAGAAAATGTTTTTTCAAGTGTAATATTCTGTACATGATCAAACTCTGAATTTGATAACACCTGACTCACGAAAAAATATGCTAATGCACGGTGTTAGTGAACTTCAACGTTCAAATTTGGAAATACATTTAAAATTCAACCGGAATTGTTCTATACAAATACACGATAAAATGGGCAACCAGTCCTAGCACTGGCGCCTCATCCCTCTCCCCCTTCCCCCACTTGTTATATCCCCATACTGTCCATAGTTACGGTCGAATAATGATAGTACTGTGCATAATGTTTACTGTGACGTGTGATAAACAATACGTTGTGCTTCTGAACAGCTTAATTAATACTGTAACACATTACAGATACGCTAATATTCCTATATTAACCCAAGATCTTGTATTAACCCTTAGCTCCTAATATTAGCGTAACGTGCATTGCTTAACGATATGGTTACAAAAAGTAGCAATACATGATATCAGAGAAGTAAAATGATTAAACAAAGACTCATCAAAATTTCTCATCTACACCGATAGTCCAACATATTCTCAAAGACATCACTCCATCAATTTACAAAATACAACCCAACACAATACACACCACACCCACTTGTCCAATTTTTAACATTTTACAATTTTTTATCATGAAAAGTTTATATAACAATACCTCGGAAGCCCCTGGTGATGGGTCAATAAACTCCTCTCGGACTGACCCTTTTGATGACGACTCTTCGAGATGTCCTGGACCATTGTCTGATAGGCTACACTCGCCGCCAAATATCAATCAATCAACCGTCGAATCAATCCCCGCACAAACTTGCCTCCGTGCAACTCCACACCACTCCCAAGCCTATACCCCTCCATTACCCTGCCCCCGACTACCACTGGCATGTGTTTCAGTTATGAGTCGAAACTATCGGTTCACATCTTATGGGCAGTGGAGGAGACTGTACAGTCGGGGTCAATAGTAATCATCCACATATGGGTAACTCAAAACAATTTCTTGTCTAATATTTTCAAGTTCACATAATTACTGATCCTCATTCCCTGACGGTGAAATTTACGAACATCCTACATATTTGACAGGGGATATACAAGAAAAAAGCCGAATAATCTACGCTGATATGAGTTTTAAACAAATACTCTGTATCTGATGACAAACCCTCTACTTACTGGTGTAGAGCCTTTGTACACAATGTAGAGTTTATTTGCTCTAGAGACTAAAACATTATTCCTATTCATCCTACCACAAAAAATGTGACTGGAGGCTGCTGGGTACTGCTTGTGGCCCTCACCGTTGATCACAAGGTAATCTCTGATACACTCTGTGTTTGTAGCCATGTAGGTGGTCACCCTCTTCACAAGTAGCCGCTTACCCTTGGGAGCCTATTGTGAGGAAAATTGGGGCAACATATTATTAAAGAGGAACTATAGTGTTGGTAAATCTGGAACAACTGATTCCCCAAACTACATGTTTGGGTAGCAACAAGCTACCATTAATTTTGTTAATCTGGCACTGTTTCCTGGCATAATTTGAAGGAATCAATGCGTTCTAATTTAACGAAATCATGCTATCTCCTTAGGCTATAAGGCAATAACTTATAGCTATATATGATAACAATTAAGAGACAGCTCTTGTTCCAGAGACATGTGCTGCAATGAGTATGATTGAGAAAGGGAGTTTAAGAACAAAGAAGAGGCCGAGAAAAATCTACCCAATGGATATGGATAGTGATTACCGGAAGATACAGAACTACAGAGCTGCTGAGAAATGATAATCTGTGATAATAGTAATAATGGAGATGGATATTATTTAAACTCAATAAATTTATGAATGGTTCCATTTCTCAGTTCAAGTGAGAATGGAGTGTGTGATATTGTTAAAACTTTGCTTTAATCGTGCGAGTGGTTAGGTGTGGCATAGTGGAGCTAATGAGGGAAAAAGGTATAAAATCACCTACAATTTAATGGATATAAGATCTTTGACTGCCACAATATTTTTTTTTTATTTGGGGGTGAGGAAGAACACGTTTTTTTACTTCTGGCTGTCATACACACACCATTCCCTTACATTAGGTCCAATATAATCCCCAACAGAATGTAATGATGTACTCCCTTAAAAACCTCCTCAAGCCATGGGTGATTTTTGACAAGATGTGTCATTCAAAACTGACGAGAGAGGTTATTCCAATATAATTAGGACTGACAGTGAAGAAAAAAAAAAAAAAACTCCCATAAAGAGTTAGAACATTAGCATTAAAAAGCGTCTGACTCAGGCCTTGGAGTGACTTTTGTGCCCATTGACATCCTTGGAAGTAACATCAATATTGTAATTCCGGATGAGTGATTGTGGGATGTAGAGAACCCTATAATGTCTGCAGCTTTTAGTACAGAAAGTATGTAGGGCTATTGAGGCCTAACGTTTTCGTGTGTTTAGAGACTACCTACACTGCATATCACAAGTTTCTGTGTATCAGGAACTCTTCAAGAAATCACGCATGTTGTGGGTGAATTGGAAACTATTTAAGGACCCTGTGGTCGTGTCAGAAAATTGGAGGCTTCCGATTCCCCCTGACTATGGCACGAAACAAGTTCCTTCCATATATGTGGTGTTTCGTGGCAATATTTGAAGGACTCAATTATCTCCAATTTTCTAACTACATCACAGGGTCCCCTAAATAGTGACGGTATTTTCCTGAACCAGATTGCAGAAATAAGTTGCATTCAATTCAGCAAAAGTATCTAAGTCCCTTAAATGTACTCTGATAATGTCATATATTGGCCTCACCTGGATCCACCATTCACACTGGGTCAGGATAACTTTCTTGCGGTTGTCCTTGAAGGAGACAATCCCCCTGACATCCCTAGGATTCAGGATCACACGCTGCCCCCCGCCACCACACCAGGTAAAGGAGAGTCAGGTCACACCAGGATTAATTACTCATTGTTTTTAATTTTAATTCTTTTATAGATTTTATTTAAGTTAATCAAATTATTTTTAGTAAAAATATGATTTTTTGTTATGTCCTTTTAATATTGCTGCTTCTCCCTTTTGGGAAATGAAGCCTGGCTAGTGAGTGTATATATTTTATTAATGATATAAATGACCATATTTTAAAATCCTTAGAAATCAATATTATGTTGGGCGGTATATGACCGTAGCTGTTGCGCCGCCAGATACCTAGTGGCATATATTAATCAATCAATCACTCTATTCTCATGTGGCAATGCTGTTATGAGTGATTGATGTTTGGCATCACCGCAACTCGCCATCAGCTGTGTTTATACTTCTTAGGTGTAGTTACAAAGGCATTACCCTAGGAAATGGGGAATTTGGGAATTAGCCTAACATTACCTGACCTTACCTAACCTAACCTGGAACGCAGCAAACTACCGGGACCTAACCAGGGCAAACTACCGGGACCTAACTGGAGCAAACTACTGGGACCTAACCGGGACAAACTACCTGGATCTAACTGGGAAAAACTACCGGGGCCTAACTGGGGCGAGTGTGATTGGAAACCAAACTATAAGAAGTATTAACACAACTGATGGCAGCGAGAGGATTTGCGGTGGTGCCAAACGTCACCCATAGCAGCGATGCCACATGAGCGAATTGCCGCAAGTGGCTTGGAAAATAAATTCGACATTCCGAAGACAGCACAAGTCCATCTATTCACAGAGTACATAACAACCATAGACATAGTTGTAAAGGAACTAACCGAAATCATCTATGTAATAATTAGTGATTTGGTGCAGGAAGGAATTGGATCCAGCACCGTTTCGAAACCATAGTATAGAGTATAGACCACAGATTATAGTTTACCAATATTTAACACGGGCTAAAGAGGTCGCCTGGCAACTGTAGTAACGGTTTCAGAACTGTAGGCCAGGAACTACTGTGCACAAAAGTTCGTTCCCTCAGCTAGAGACAATATAACTGAAGTACCTTTGGTTCGAATGATTAATAAGCAACAGAAGTTAGATGGCGAACTATGCTTTGTCGTTCGAACCACAGGCAATTCAGTCACAGTGTGTCTGGCTGAGAGAATGAATATTGTTTGTTGCACCAGAGTACAGCACAAGCTCTCACCTTCCCCATTTGTCACCTTCCACTTTTCACACACACACACCCACACACTTTTATGCATTAAAAAATTTCACACACACATTCACACTGTTTACCTTTTCACCCATTTTCACACTTGACACTTTCACACGCTTCCATATGTTTGATGTTTACATTTTTCACACACTCGCACTCATACACATAGTTTAAGACATTTTTGGTATAAAAATGAATGTGAAACGTGTGTAAATGTGTACAATTGTGTGGATGTGTGAATGTGATAATGTCTTAAAGTGTGAATATATATACATCACCTCGCTCGCTCTCATAAAACACCTCCCTGACTCAACCTTTAATTACAAGACAAAGGCAAACGTATCACAGATATCTTTATCTCCATTTTTCATAAATTTTATTGCAGTATATCATCCGTTCTCTTCTCACATTTCATTCAGGTATAAATATTGGTCAGAACCATAGGTTTTGTTTCCATACAATAAGTATGTATCGTTGAAGCAAATCTGATGGTTGGAATTTATTTTTACCTTGTGGCAGGGTGACTTCTTAGGTATGATAGTAATGTTGAATCCGACATCTGTCAGCTTAGCATCAGAGGTGAAGACTGAGTGGAAGTTGAATATTGGGATGATAAATCGTTTGGTTCTGCTGCCACAAAAGCTACAAGGAAATGATAGAATTAGATTATCTGTTTTCAGCCTCAGGGCTATTCGACAAATTGTACGAAGTGTACATATATGTCCTTCAAGTGAAAACTAGTAAAGTTCATAAGTAAATCAACAATTAGATCAACAAACCAAATGACTATTGTTGCTTACTGTGTCTAATTGAGGAAGGTAGACTAACAATGCTATGAGAGACAATTTCATTATTTTATTTAATGATATTGTTCACTTATCATAGAAACATATGAAAACCCCTTCATTGCACTCTAGCTACCAACACAACAGGACCTAAACTCTTCATTCAATCCTTTGCTTCAAACTCCCTTCAGGACGACTCCAAAATAATTCACTACATATCTCCCTTCAGTTCGACTTACTTATGATTGTCTTCAAAACTACGTCAAAGAATTTTTCTTTTCTATTTTCTCTAGCCTGGACAATCCAAACGTGTATGGTCCAGTACACACTTATAGTTCGTATCACCTCTAGACTCTATTGTTCCATCCACTTACTAGGCCACTCTGCTGTAAGGGAGGCTGATGCTGATATTATCACCACACCCTGGCTGCAAGTGGAACACGTTGAACTTGAAGATAGTGTAGAAGGGCAGCAGCTGGAGAGAGAATCAAATGTGCGTCTTGCTTGATTATCGATTGATAGATTTTGTAGTTGTCTCAGGTGTTATAATTGTGGTGGTTCTGCTGCTAGGTGTTGCAATCGTAGTGATAGACGTTGTTGTGGTAGGTGCTGTTTATGTAAAAGTGGTATTTGTGTAGTTGTGGTAGCGGTGCCAGGTGTTACTGTGTTGATATTAGGTGTACCGGCCATGAAAGTGTGTGTTATTTCGGTGGGGGTAGGTGTTCATTTACATGGAATGAAGATGGTATTATACTATTATTAAAGCAGATGTGTACAACGCCACGGACTACCCACTCGAGTCACAACGCAAGCTCTGCTTAAAAGGATACTTTTTCAGATCAAATATAGGATTATGCAAACAGAACAAAACTTGCCAACTTTCTCACGTGAAATCATGCAGCTAGCTCAGGAACAATGAACATATCGTAGAGAAAAAAGGGGTTTATTTGACATAAAGGGAGTAATTGGAAAAGCCCATTTTGGAACGCCCACCAGTGACGATGATGAGGATCTATTTCGTCGTCTAGAAATAGTAATCTAAATAATTGAACAATAAAACCGAGTAATTGAAAGTACCTTTTCCTCGGCAGCAGAGGTCGAGAAGCAGGTAAACGGGGTAATAAGCAAGACAAATTAAGTACGGTAATTAAGGAAGTAAATAAGTTATCCAACCACGAAAATTTCATTGAGTTCTTGCAAAGCGTTGATCCATACAATGAGCTTGTTGAACATTATGTAAGGAACTGATTAAGCAAGCCAGGAAATCCTTCAAAATCTAAGAAATGCAGCATTGGCCAGTCAGTAGAAAGGGCTTTGACAGCAGACGTTGGTAACTTTGCAACAGAAAGATTTGCTCTCTATACAACAACTGAAAGTACGACGTAAGTGACACATTTCTGATTCCACAATGCATAAAGGTTACTGTGGAATATTGTTAGGAAATTAAAGGATTATGAATCCTTCACCATTGCTATCAAAGAGGATACCTTCAGGGGGTTGATTTGCTTTTGTAACTCATGTTGAAGGAATCAACATCCTATAATTAGTTGACAACATTTTACCATTTCCTTATATATTACTGTGCTCTTATGCAAAGATCGAAAGCAAGTGCAAATATCTCTAAACTCTCAGATCGAGGAATGCAACCAATATCAACAAAAACTCACCGAACGTCCATTGACAACACAGGTGAAGTTGCTGGGATAATTGCTACAGGGAAATTGGGGAGAGGTCCAGTGGTATCTGGTTTTCTGGTCGATAAGTCCGCAAGGTGCTAAATTTGACGTTGAAGTAGTGGTGGTGGTTCTAGATGTTCTTGCTGTGGTTGATGTTGTGGTGCTTGGCATTGTGGACGTGGTGGATGGTGTTGTTGTTGTGGTAAATGTTGTGGTAGTGGTGAATGTTGTTGTTGTGGTAGTGGTAATTGTTGTGGTAGATGATGTTGAGGTAGTAGATGTTGATGTAGTTGATGTTGATGTTGTGGTGGATGGTGTTGTTGTGGTAGATGATGTTGAGGTAGTTGATGTTGTGGTGGTAGTGGTGGATGGTGTTGTTGTGGTAGATGATGTTGAGGTAGTTGATGTTGTGGTGGTAGTGGTGGATGGTGTTGTTGTGGTAGTAGATGTTGTGGTGGTAGTGGTGGAAGGTGTTGTGGTAGATGATGTTGATGTTGTGGTGGTAGTGGTGGAAGGTGTTGTTGTGGTAGATGATGTTGATGTTGTGGTGGTAGTGGTGGAAGGTGTTGTGGTAGATGATGTTGATGTTGTGGTGGTAGTGGTGGAAGGTGTTGTGGTAGATGATGTTGATGTAGTTGATGTTGTGGTGGTAGTGGTGGAAGGTGTTGTTGTGGTAGATGATGTTGAGGTAGTTGATGTTGTGGTGGTAGTGGTGGATGGTGTTGTGGTAGTAGATGTTGTGGTGGTAGTGGTGGAAGGTGTTGTTGTGGTGGTAGTGGTGGAAGGTGTTGTTGTGGTAGATGATGTTGATGTAGTTGATGTTGTGGTGGTAGTGGTGGAAGGTGTTGTTGTGGTAGATGATGTTGAGGTAGTAGATGTTGATGTAGTTGATGTTGTGGTGGTAGTGGTGGAAGGTGTTGTGGTAGTGGTAAATGTTGTGGTGGTAGATGATGTGGTGGAAGGTGTTGTGGTAGTGGTAAATGTTGTGGTGGTAGATGATGTTGTGGTGGTAGTGGTGGATGGAGTTGTGGTAGTGGTAAATGTTGTGGTGGTAGATGATGTTGTGGTTGATGTTGTGGTGGTAGTAGGTGTTGTGGTAGTGGTGAATGGTGTTGTGGTGGTATATGTTGTGGTGCTAGATGTCGTGGTAGAAGTTGTTGTGGTTGTAGTAGGTGTTGTGGTAGTGGTAATTGTTGTTGTGGTAGATGATGTTGAGGTAGTAGATGTTGATGTAGTTGATGTTGTGGTGGTAGTAGGTGTTGTGGTAGTGGTGGATGGTGTTGTGGTAGTGGTAATTGTTGTTGTGGTAGATGTTAATGTAGTTGTTGTTGTGATAGTAGTAGGTGTTGCGGTACTGGTGGATGGTGTTATGGTTGTGGTGGTAGATGTTATGGTGGTAGATGATGTTGTGGTTGATATTACTGAGGTGGTAGATGATATAGAGCTAGTAGATATAGTGGTGGTTGATGCCATTGTGGTTGTAGTAGGTGTTATTGTATTGGTGAATAGTGTTGAGGTGGTGGTTATTAATGTTGGGGCGATAGATGGTGTTGTGGCAGATGTTGTTGTAGTGTTATATATTATGGTGGTAGGTGTAAGGGTAGTAGTGGTAGATGTTATTGTGATTGTAAGTGTTGTAGCTGAGGTGGTAGATGCTGTAGTTGTGGTTGTTGTGGTAGGTGTTGTGTTGGCAAGTGTAGTAGTTGTGGTCGTGAGTGTTGCGGTTGTGGTGGTGAGTGTTGTTGTGGTTGTAGATAATGCGTTTTTGGTGGTAAGAATCGTTGTTGTGGTGTTGGGTGTTGCGGTTTTTGAGGTAGCCGCTGTTGTGGTGGTATATTTTGTTGTTGTTGTGATTGTTGTGGTTGGTGTTGTAGTTGTGGAGGTGGTTGTTGTAGTTATATCGTTATGTGTTGTGGTTGTAGTGGTGGTAGTTGTGGTGGTAGGTGTTGTAGTTGTAATGGTAGGTGTAAAGGTTGCGGGTGTTGTTGTGGTGGTAGGTGATGTGTTTGTATTGGTAGGAGTTGTGGTTATGATGGAGGGTATTGTGGTACTGGTGGTAGGTGTTGTGTTGGTGGTTGGAGTTGTAGTGGCAGTAAGTGTAAAGGTTATAGATGTTGCGGTTGTGTTGGGTCTTGTGGTGGGAGATGTTGTAGTGGTGGTCGGTAGTGTGGGGGTAGATGTAGCTATGGTGGTCGATTTTATTGGGGTGGGAGGTGTTATGATAGTTGTAGGTGTTGTGGTGGTGGTGGTGGTATTTGTTGCAGTTGTGGTAGTGTTTGGTGTTTGGGTGGTAGTAGTAGAAGTGATAATGGAGGTGGTTGATATTGTGGTCTTGGTATGTATTGTGGTGAATTGAAATGTTGTTCTGGTGGTAGATATATTTTTTGTGGTGGTAGGTGTTGTCATGGTTGTAGATGTTGTTGGTTTTGTGGGAGCTGATATTGGGGTGCTGGTTGTCATGGTTGTAGATGTTGGTTTTGTGGGAGCTGATATTGGGGTGCTGGTTGTCATGGTTGTAGATGTTGTTGGTTTTGTGGTAGCTGATATTGGGGTGCTGGTTGTCATGGTTGTAGATGTTGTTGGTTTTGTGGGAGCTGATATTGGGGTGCTGGTTGTCATGGTTGTAGATGTTGTTGGTTTTGTGGGAGCTGATATTGGGGTGCTGGTTGTCATGGTTGTTGTGTTGGTAGATGTTGTGGTAGAAGGTGTTGTGATATTGGTAGGTATCGTTATGTTGATGGAAGTTATGGTGGAAGGTGTTGTGTTGTTAGGGGTTGTTGTAGAGGTATGTATTGTGGTGATGGTGGTGGTAGGTATTTTGGTGATGATTGTTGTTATGGTGGTAGTAGATGTAATGGTGACAGTGTTAGGTGTTATGGTGTTAGAAATTGTGGTGTTTGTGGTTGGTGTTGTTGTTGTGGTGGTAGGTATAGTGTTGGTAGATGATGTGGTAGTAGATGCTGTAGTGGTATATATTGTAGTTTTAGGTGTAAAGGTAGTGGTAGATGTTATTGTGATACCAAATGTTGTAGTAGTGGTTGAAGATGTTATGGTTGTGGTGGTGTTGGCTTTAATTGTTGTGGTAGGAGTTGTGTTTGTGATTGTTGTTGTTGTGGTAGTGATAGATGTTGTTGTGGTGGTGTTAGATATTGTTTTAGTGGAAGATATGGTGGTTATTGTTCTGATAGGTATTGCGGTTGTGGTATAAGATGTTGTGAGTGCTGTGCTGGTAGGTGTCGAGATTGTTGTGGTAGGTGTTGTGGTGGCAAGTGAAGTGGTTGTGTTGGTGAGTGTTGCGGTTGTGGTTGTAGGTGTTGTGGTGGTGGTGGTCGATAATTCGCTTGTGGTGGTGGGTGTTTTGGTTGTGGTGCTAGGTGCTTTGGTTATAGTTTTAGCCGTTGTCGTGGTTTGCTCTGTGGTTGTGATATTGGTAGGTGTTGTGGTTGTGGTGGTGGTGGTAGTTTTATTTGTTCTGATGGGTGTTGTGATTGTGGTGGTGGTTGTTTTTGTTTTGGTCTCGGATACTGTTGCTGAAGTAGTGGGTATTGTGGTTGTGGTGGTAGTATGAGTTGTGGTTGTGGTTCCTGTGGTGGTAAGTGTTGTTGTGATGGTAGGTATTATGGCTGTAGTAGTGGGTGTTGTTGTTGTGGTGGTGGTGGTAGGTGTCGTAGTTGGTGACGTGGTTATAGTGGTGGGTGTTGTGGTTTTAGCAGTAGGAGTTTTGGTAGTGGGTCTTGTTGTGGTTTCGAATACTGTTATTGAGGTGGTGGGTATTGTGGTTGTGGTGGTGGTATGAGTTGTGGTGGTGGTAGGTATTGTGGTTGTGATGGCGGGTGTTGTTGTTGTGGTGGTGGTAGGTGTTTTGGTGGTGGTAGGTGTTGTGGTGGTTGTATGTGTTGTGGTGGTGGTAGGTGTTGTGGTCATGGTGGTAGCTGTTGTGGTTGTGGTGGTGGGTGTTGTGGTCATAGTGGTAGGTGTCGTAGTTATAGATGATGTGGTTATAGTGGTAGATATTGTGGTGGTGGGTATTGTTGCTGTGGTGGTAGTTGTTATGGTTCTGGTGGTAGGTGTTGTGGTTGTAGTTGTTTTAAGTATGGTGGTAGTTGGTGATGTGGTTATGGTGGTAGGAGTTATGGTTGTGGTGGTGGCTGTTGTTGCTGTAGTGGTAGGTATTGTTGTTGTATTGGCGAGAGCTGTAAAGATGGTGGTAGGTATTGTGTTAATGGTTGGTGTTGTTGTAGTGGTGAGTGTGAAGGTTATAGGTGTTGTGGTCATGATGAGAGTTATTGTGGTGGTATATGTTGTAGTGCTGGATGATATTTTGGTGGTGGTCGGTGGTGTGGGGGTAGATTTAGCTGTGGTGGTAGATTTTAATTGGGTGGTTGGTGGTGTGTTGTTGATAGGTGTCGTTATGTTGATAGATGATGTGATGGTAGGTGTTGTTGTTGTGGTGGTGGTATTTGTTTCAGTTGTGGTAAATGTTGGGGTTGTGGAAGTGGTTGGTGTTTGGGTGGTAGTAGACGAGAGGAAGGTGGTTGTGGCTGGTGTTGTGGCCTTGGTATGTGTTGTTGTTGTTTTGGTTGACTTTTTTGTTGTGGTAGGTGTTGTCATGGTTGTAGATGTTGTTGTTGCTGTGGTAGCTGTTTTTGTGGCAACTGATATTGGGGTGCTGGTGGTCGTTGTTGTTGTGGTGGAAGGTGTTGTGATGTTGATAGGTGTCGTTATGTTGATAGATGATGTGGTGGAAGGTGTTGTGTTGCTAGGAGTTGTGATAAAGGTATATATTGTGATGATGGTGGTGGAAGGTGTTTTGGTGGTGGTTGGTGTTATGGTGGTAGTAGATGTACTAGTGCTAGTAGATGTAATGGTGGTGGTGTTAGGTGTTGTTGTGATAGGCTTTGTGGTGATTGGGATTGTGGTATGTGTAGTTGTTGTGGTAGGTGTTGTTGTGGTGATGGTAGATATTGTGTTAGTGGTGAGTGTTATAGTGGTGGTGGTAACTGTTGAGGTAGATGGTGTGGAGGAGGTTGTGGTAAGTGTAGTGATGGTGGTTTGAGGTGTTGTGCTGTTAGGTTTTGAGGCTGTGGTGGTAGGTTTTATAGTGGTGGTGGTTGGTGTTATGGTGGTGGTAGGTAATGTGATGTTGAAAGATGTCGTTGTGGTTGGTGTTGTTGTCGTGATGGTAAATGTTGTCGTGTTTAAGGAATGTGGTAAGGGGGTGGTGGTCGTTGTTTTGATGGTGTAAGTAAGTGCAGTAAGTGTAATTGTGGTGGTTGATGTTGTAGTGATGATTGGTGATATGGTATTGGTATGTGTACTTCTGAAGGTATATGTGGTGGTTGTGGTAGGTGTTGTTGTTGTTGTTGTGGTGGCGGTAAGTTTTGTTGTAAGAGTTGGTGTTGTGGTGAAGATAGGTGATGTGGTAGGCGTTGGTGTGGTAATAGTTGTTAGAGTGGTGGTAGGTGTTGTTTTGGTAATGGTTGGTGTTGTAGTGGTGATAGGTGTTGTTGTGGTAGTTGTTGTTATGAGTGTAGAGGGAGTTTTAGTGGTGGAAATTTTTGTGGTGAAGGCATATGTTGTGATGGTGATAGGTGTTGCCGTGGTTGTGGGTGTTGTTGTGGTGGTAGCTTTTATTGGTATGGCAGTAGGTGTTATGATAGAAATATGTATTGTAGTAGTTGTGGTGGGGGTTGTGGTGGCCGGTGATGTGGTTTTAGTGATAGGTGTTGTGATTCTGGTGGTTGTTGTGATTGTAAAAAATGTTGTACTTGTAGATGGTTTTCTGGTGGTAGATGTTGTGATAGTGACGTTGGTAGGTGTTGTTGTTGTAGTGGTTGGTGTTGTTTTGGTAGTGGCTGGAATCTTAGTGGTGGTAGATTTTGTTGTTGAGTTGGATGTTGTGGTGTTGGTAGATTTTGTGTGAGTGGTAGGTGTTCGAGTGGTAATAGATGTAATGGTAGTGGTTTTGGAAGATGTTGTGCTGCTGGTAGGTGTTGTGCTGGTGGTAGGTGGTGTTGTGGTGTTGGTAGGTGTTGTGCTGGTAGTAGGTGTTCTTAGGGCAGTAGTTGTTGTGGTAGTAGTTGGTGTTATGGTTGTTATTGATGATGCAGTGTTGCTTGATGTTATTGTTATATTAGGTGTAGTAATGGTGTTGGTAGATGTTGTAAATGTGTTGGTGGTAGGTGTTGTTTTGGTGGAAGATATTGTGGTGGAGGGAGATGGTGTGGTGATGATTGGTGATGTGGTGCTGGTAGATGTTGTTGTTGTTGTTGTGGTCGTTGGTGTTCTATTGGTGTTATATGTTGTTGTGGTAGTTGGTGTTGTGGTGAAGATAAGTGATTGAGTAGACATTGATGTGGTAGTAAGTGTTATGATGGTAGTGAGAGCTGTATTTGTGGAGAATGTTGTTGTGATAGGAGTTGTGGTGGTAGGTTTTGCTGTGGCTGTGGGTGTTGTGGATGTTGTTGGTGTTGTGATAGGTGTTATGGTGGTAGTAGGTATTGTGACTGTGGTGGTGGGTGTTGTGGTTGTTGTACTGGTATTTGTTATAGTTGTGGTGGGAGGTGATGTGGTTGAGGTGGTAGGTGTTGTGATTCTGTTTGTTGTTGTGATTTTAGACGGAGTTGTTGGGGTCGATATTATTATGGTGGTAGATGTTGTGGTAATGATGGTGGTATGTCTTGTAGAGATGGATGTTATTGTTGTGTTGGTTGTGTTTGTGGTGGTAGGTGATGGAATAGTGAAAGAGGTTGTGCTAGTGGTAGGTGTTGTGTTGGTAGATTTTGTGGGAATGGTAGGTGTTGTGCTGGTGGTAGGTGTTGGGGTGGTAGTAGATGTAATGGTAGTGATTGTGGTAGATGTTGTGATGAAACTAGATGTTGTGATGGTGGTAGGCGTTGTTGTTGTTGTTGTAGTAGTAGTGATCGCTGTTGTGGTAGCAGAAGTAGGGATAGTGGTGGAAGGTGTTATTGTGTTGGTTGATGGTGTGATAGATAGTATTGTGAAAGTGGTAGGTGTTGTTGCGTTGATAGATGTCTTAATGGAAACTGATGTGGTGGTAATGGTTTTGGTAAGAGTAAATGTCGTGTTATTGGTGGGTATTGTAATGGTGGTTGGTATTATAGTGGTGGTATGTGTTGTAGAGTTCGTAGAAGTTCTTGTGGAAGGCGTTGTGGTGGTTGTAGGTGTTGTTGTGGTGGTAGGGGTTGTAATTGTGGTCGTTGTAGTGGTGGTAGAGGTTGCAATTGTCGTTGTTGTTGTTGTGGTGGTAATAGGTGTTACGGATGTGGTTGGTGTTGTGGTTATGGTGGTAGATATTATTGTAGTTTGAGTGGAAGGAAATGTTTCAGTAGTGTTAGGCATTATGGTTGTAGTGGTAGAATTTCTGTTGGTGGTAGTAGTTGTGGTTATGGTGGTAGGTGTTGTTTTAGTGGTATGGGTTATGGTCGTGAGTGTTGTGGTGGTGGTGGTGATGATAGGTGATGTTGTGGTAATGTGTATTGGGCTTGTGGTGGTGGGTGTTGTGGTGGTAGGGTTTGTGTTTGTTGTGGTAGGTGTTATAATGGTAGTAAGGTTTGTGATCGTAGTTGTGGGTGTTGTGGCTGAGGTGGTAAGTACTGTGATTCTGGAGGTTGTGATGGTGGTAGGTGATGTTGTGGTGGTAAATGATGTTGTGGTTGTAGATATTGTATTCGTGATGGTGGCAGATGTTACTTTGCTGGTAAATGTTGTAATGACATTAGGTGTTGTTGTGGTAGTTTTTGATGTGGTGGAAGGTGTTGTGATTGTAGAAGGTGTTGTGATTGTAGAAGGTGTTGTTGTTGTTGTTGTTGTTGTTGTAGTGATTACTGTTGTGGTAGTAGATGTTTGGGTGCTGTTGGTAGGTGTTATTGATTTGGTAGATGTGATTGAAAGAATTGTGGAAGTGGTAGGTATTGTTGTGTTGATATATATCTTAGTGGAAACTTTTGTTGTGGTAGGTGCATTGGTAGAAGAGGTATATGCCGTGTTAATGGTGGTTGGTATGGTAGTTATGGTAGGTGTTGTGGTGTTCGTAGAAGGTCTGGTGGTAGGTGTTGTGGTATTAGATGTTATTGTGGTGGTTGTTGGTGTTATAGTGGTGCTAGTAAATGTTGTGGTGGTAGGAGTTGTAGCGGTTGTTAGTGTTGTAGTGGTGGAATGTGTTGTGGTGATAGTAGATATTGTGGTGATAGATGTTGTGGTAATTATTGTAGGTATTGTGGTTGGTGTGGAGATGGTGGTAGGTGTTGTGATGGTTATGGTAGGTGTTGTGATGGTTGAAGTTGTGGTGGAGAAATGTGTTGTGTTGGTAGAAGGTTTTACGGTTGTTGTAGGCGTTATGGTGACTGCAGTTGTTGTGGTGGTGGTGGCAGGTGTTGTAATTGAGGTTGTAGGTGTTAAGGAGGTGGCAAGTGTTGTGGTGGTGGTGGTGGTAGATGTTGTGGTTGTGATGGTGGTAGACGTTATGCTGCTGGTAGGTGTTGTAATGACAAGAGGTGTAGTTGTGGTAGTTTTTGATGTTGTGGAAGGTGTTGCGATTGTAGAAGGTGTTGTTGTTGTTGTTGTAGTGGTTGTAGATGTTGGGGTGCTGGTGGTAGGTGTTTCTGTAATGGTAGATGGTGTGATTGAAAGTATTGTGGAAGTGGTAGGTGTTGTTGTGAAATGTGTTGTGCTTGTAATGGTTTTGATTGAGGAAGATGCAGTTGTAATGGTGGTAGGTGTTGTGGCGGTGGTTGTTATAGAAATAGTGGTAGGTGTTGGGGTGAAAGGTGTTGTGGTAGTAATAGGTATCAAGGTAGGTGTGGTGATCGTCGTAGTTGTTATGGTAGTGGTGGTAGGTGTTGTGGTCGTAATAGTAGTTGTTGTTGGGGTGGAGATGCGTGTTGTGATAGTGGGAGGTGTTGTGATACCGGGTAGTGTTGTAGCGGTGAAAGATGTTGTGGTTTTGGTAGGTGTTGTGATGGTAGGTTTTGTCATAGTGGTAGGTGTTGTTGTATTGGTAGACACTTTGGTGATGGTAGTAGATGTTGTAGTGGTAGTAGATGTTGTGGTGGTTGTAGATAGCATGGTTGAAGGGGTTGTGGTGGTGGTAAGTGTTGTGGTAATGGTAAATGGTGTCGCCTTGGTTGATGTTGTGGTGGTAGGCGTTGTGATGGTGGTGGTAGGTGTTGTTGTGGTGGTAGTGGTAGGTGTTGTGGTGGTAGTAGGTGTTGTGATGATGGTGGTAGTGGTGGTGGTTGGTGTTGTAAACGTAGTAAATGTTATTGTGGTAGTAGATGTGGTTGTAGTAGGTGTTGTGATGGGAGTGGTAGGTGTTGTGGTGGTAGTAGGTGTTGTAGTGATGATGGTGGTAGTGGTTGTTGTTAGTGTTGTAAACGTAGTAAATCTTATTGTGGTAGTAGATGTGGTTGTAGTAGGTGTTGTGATGGGAGTGGCAGGTGTTGTGGTGGTGGTGGTGGTGGTAGGTGTTGTGATGCTGGTGGTAGTGGTTGGTGCAATGGTAATGGTAACTGCTATGGTTGTAGTTGATAATATGGTGGTAGGTGTTGTGATGGTGGTGGTAGGTATTGTTGTTGAGGTGGTGGTATTAGGTATTGTGGTGGTAGTGGTAGGTGTTATTGGGGTGATGGTGGTATGTATTGTGGTGGTGGTGGTCTGTGTTGTTGTGGTGGCAGTGGTTTTGGTGGTAGGTATGGTGGTGTTGATGGTCGTAGGTGTTGTTGTGGTGGTGGTTGAAGATGTTGTGGTGGTGTTGTTAGGTGAAGTTGAAGTCGTTGTTGTGGTAGGTGTTTTGGTGATGGATATTGTTCTGGTGATGGTAGTAGTTGTTGTTGTAGTGGAGATGGTATTTGCTGCAGTGATGGTTGGTGTTTTTAATGGGGAAGTAGATACTGGAATAACAGTTACTGTAGTGGTATATAATGCATTAAATTTTGTGGTTGTAGGAGATGAGGTACGTGTTGTTGTGGTGACGGCAAGTGTTGTGGTGATGGTTGGTGTTGTGGTTGCGATTGATGTTTCTCTGATGGTGGTAATTGTTGTGGTGATAATTGGTGTAGTTATTCCGGTGGCAGATGTAGTTGTCGTGGTGATGGGTGTAGTTGTAATGTCGGTAAGTATTGAAGGAGTGGTGGTTAGTGTTGAGGTGGTGGCATGTGCTGTCAAGGTAGTAGTATGAACTGTGCTTGTGATAGGTGTTGTTATGGTGGTAGAATTAACTTTGCTTGTCGTGTTGGTGGTGATAACAGATGTTGTTGTTGTTGTGTCTGGCGTTACGGTAATATTGGTTTGTGTTGTGGTGGTTCTATGTTTTTTGGTGGTGGTGGTAGGTGTCTTCGCAGTGGTACGTAATGGGCTTGTGGTGGTGTGCGTAGTTATTGTTGTTGTTATGGTGGTAGGTGTTGTTGTGGTGGCTGGAGATGGTGTAGTGGTAGATGTTATGGTGGTAGAGGTTGTTTTGGTGGTAGCTGTTAATGTGATGGTGGTAGGTGTTGTGGTATTGGTGTAAGGTCCTGTGTTGGTGACTGTGGTAGGTACTGTTGTGTTGGTGAAGGTGGCGTTTGGTGTGGTGACGACAGAGGATGTGGAGCTGGATGAAGAATTCATGGTGGTGCTGGTTGTATTGTTTCTGTAAACAAAATTAAATTAGTCAGATTTGTAAATGAGCCCTTAACTCACGGAATATGTTTTTTACTACTTAACATACTTATGTAATATGTTTGCAGAAATCAGACAGTTCCCCCTCACTTCCAACCCACCACACAAACCAGGGATATACAAGTCCCCCCTGAAGACTGCCCACCAGATCACAGAGAGCGTCTCGCCATTTTCTGACGGTAGGGACTGTTTATCTAATAGACCCCTTGCACGAGACGTCACGAGCGTCGTCTGCATCGCACTGGGTGGCAAAACAAAGGGTGAAAACAAGCAATAGTAATACCAATAGCCAAACTAAGTAAAGACCCAAGTAACCCGAATATTGACAGACCAATTTTACTTACCAATTGTTTATGCAGTTTGGCTCCCAATCAAAAAGATATCCTCTAGACTCAGGTTTTGAACGATAGAAGTTATAGTATCTGTCTTATTTCAACATCCAAAAAACATATGAAATAACATGGAGACAGTCCATTCTGAAAAGCTTGCACCAAAAGGTATTTAAAAGCCATCTGCCATATTTTATTCAGAACTTCATTCATGACAAAACTTTCCAAACACAAATTGATAAAATGTTCTCAGATATATTGCAATTAGTGAGTGGTGTCCCTCAAGGGAGAGTTCTGAGTGGCACCCATTTCATATTTGCTATGAGTAACATAGTTATTCAATTACCAAAAGATGTTCAAAATTGATTGATTGATTGATTGATTAATAGATGCCACTAGGCATCCGGCGGGATAACAGCTAGGATATATATATATATATATCTTTAACCTGCCTTGAACAGTGTGGGTGAAGTTGGAAAGTCACAGTGGCCAACCAGCCCTGATGGTAGTTGGTCTGACTCTTGAAGTGGAGAACCATCTCCTGATTGATGGCTCGAAACACTTGACCAGCAACGATCTCCTGCCCACAGTACCTGTTCAAGGAACTTGTATTACTAGCTACATTAAAGCAAGTCATACTGAAGCGACAATTGGAGAACAAAATAACCAAAGCAATTTTACAAGGTATTTTGTATTAGGAGATTTAAATATATATAAAGAACAATATATATATATACAGAACGTAATTTTTTTTATTGTTAATTTTACCTTTGAGAAGTACTTATAGTTTATTCCCATATCTTTATATGCTTGCACTGAAATCACAAAATACCATTACAAATATAAAAAGCACTTTAACATGGTAATTATACCAGTAGAAGTTGTACTGTATAACACAATAAACTGTACTACTAAACCCTCATACTTTGGAGGAATAAAGGTTAGAGTACTCTAATTCACCAAAAAGAATATCTCCCCTTAAACTTAGGTGATATTATAACACAAGGTCAGTTTTGATACATTTGTGTAAAATTATAATTATAGTGTTGTATACACATCTTTTTAATTCTAATGGATTTCTTAATGGTAGTGTGTATCTACAAATGTAACTACAGTACTATAATTCTCAAGGCATTGCCTAAACTGTACCGGTACTATATTTCTTTATATACCCTGCCTACAGCTCCGTAGGTGGGTATTGACTGCATTAGTGATGTGGCCAATACTTTAAGGGTTTGGGCGCCCCTTCGGCCCCAGCCACTAACTTTTTGTTCTTAAGCTGTCCCTCCTTTCTCTCTATTTCCTTTCTGCTTGCTGTCTCACCTCTCTATCACCTTTCTCCGGCGCTATATGACCTCACTGTTGCGGCGCCTAATATCAATCAATCAATCCTGCTTACAGTACAATATGAAGGTAATTGTTGTTACTGATTTGTACCATATTTTGTTAAGCTGAAATATTTTATCTCTTACCCTCATGAGAGCAGTTGTGAGGAAGATTAAATAGTTAACCCAGGCCTGGTGGAACATATAGACCAGGGGACTAATTTTGTATATAATATATTTCAGAATAATGTACTGTTTTCACCGAGTTCTACGCCGTTCACTCAAAGATGACTCCTAACCTCTTTAACTCCAAAACCACTATAGTAATCAAGCCCATATTTTGACTGTTTAGGAGGTCATTTAGGAAATAGGTATGAAAATTTTCAGCCCATTTTCTTCAGCCCTTTCAGAGTTATATATATAGAGGTTAGGGTTTGCAATTTCACGTCAGCTTAGAGTGAACTACTGTAGGTTGTTAACACTTAAGGGGAGATATTTTTTTGTTGGTAAATATGGAGCAACTAAAATCTCCAAACTATTCCAAGCAACAGGACACAGGTATTATTCTCAATGTGGTCCTGTTTCCTGGTATACTTTGGAAGAATGAAGGCACTCCAATTCACCAAAAAGAACATTTCCCCTTATTTTTTATTGTATTGTATTGTCTAATGTTATGTTAAGTGGGAAGTACAGGGTTCGTAAATGTGGAGAAAATGATTCCTTCAAACTATTGTTATAAATATCATGTCAGTAGGTTAATATAGATTGTCTTACATGTCCCCGCTGTAGAGGCTTTCTGTCCTGATTTCCAGATAGTCTAGGAAGCATCCAGGTAAATCACGATAATAAGTGTTCCGGCTGTAGAGTTCGAAAGCGTGAAAAGTTACTTGAGGCTGAAAGCATGGCGGGGCTCTGATCCACTTGGTGCAGCTGGTGTCTATAAAACAGAAGGATTATAACAATAGGATTAAGGATATATATATATATATATATATATATATATATATATATATATATATATATATATATATATATATATATATATATATATATATATATATATATATATATATATATATCTACGTATGCAAGTATCTATCTATATATCTATGTATCTATCTATCTTTATATATATATATATATTTTTTTTTAAGGGGTTGGAGTTCCATAGCCAGTGACGGGGGGGGGGGGTAATATATATAATATATGCACTAAGGAAGGCCAAATGAGTTGCATAATAAATATTATTGCATTACTTATTATATTATATATTTATATCATAATATTATATAAATATATAACCATATCATAAGTATTGACATATAGATTTTGCCGAGAGCTGTTGGATACAACTTTCCGTGTGATCGGTTTCATGTAGTTGGGTGAACCTATGACAGAGTCAGCTGATTTCTGTAACATTATTTCACCACCAAGACATAAATTAGGAAGTCTTGTCTAGACATTTCCACCGATGCTGACCACTCCATGTTTCATTGCCGTTATCGCTTTACTTAGTTAACTTTACCTTTGCCAACTAACAAAAACTAAATTGTAATAAACAAGAATTACAAAATTTCTGTTATTCTGTTGGTTACTGACAGTCTATATTTTCAAAGTTGTCACGGGGATGAACAGTGACTCACACTCTGACTGAGGTTCACTTTGGAAGAGAGTTGATGATCCCAACTTTCCTCAAGCATGTTTATTACACGAACAAACATAATAATTATACACTGTTGCCAGCACCCGTTACCCACCTCTCGAGGCTAGGTGGCCCAGGTGCAAAGTTTGGCGACTGAACATTATTTTAGCTCTTAGAAAAAATAACAACATAGAGGCAATATGGCTAAGAAAAATTTCATTGTATATTCAAGAAAATGGCAAGAACGTAAAGGATTGTAAATTGAAACAACTTCATCCCCTACGGAAAGAGTTTAAATTTATCGCTGTATTATTCGTGTAGAGGGTATGGAAGTGAGCTTGGGGAAGTTATATGACTAACATAAGGTTTAGTGCAGGTAAAATATGTACAGTACACAAGACTTAGTTTGTATTATTATTATTAATTTTTTTTTTTTTTTTTTTTTAGCAATAAAATTTACGAAAACTTGAGTACCAGCTCTTACCTCGATTATAGTTTATTGGAAAGTTTGGAGAACTGATCTTGGCCTCTTTTGTAATAACCTCGGAACAGGCTGGAATGCTGCTGTCTGTGGGGATAAATAAGACACTGATGCAGAAATAGTAAATACATATGGTTCAATTTTTCATCATAGTTTTTGTATTAAAAAAAATTTCACACTGTAAGAAAACTATATTGATCAATATGAAGTTTACTGTAAGCAACCCTTGACGAATCTGAGGTAGCAAAAGCTACTCCTGTATGTTACTATCCGTTCTTTTAATGTCCCTCGGCAAACCAATGAACACGTCAGAGAACTAACAGGAGTACATATAACAATACTAGATAGGGTGAGAGATGGACAACTGAGATGGTATGGACACACAGAAAGAATGGAGGGAGACAGACTACCAAGAAGGTTGATGTATGGAAGATTGGAGGGTCGAAGACCACGTGGACGTCCGAGGACAACTTGGCTGAGAGCTCTGGAAGGAGAAACACCAGACATGACGTGGCGCCAGAGGACAGATTTGGCAAGAGACAGGCAGAGATGGACGAATTTTAGACGCATCAGACGGGACCCAACCTGGAGACCTCCAGATGGGATTTATGAAGAAGGAAGAAGAAGAATGTCCCTCGTTCAGCATACATACCGACATGATTTTTTAAATTGACAATAAAATTATCTACTGTTATAAATCAATTTTTTCTATTTTGCGTGTTCATTTCTAAATGGAATGATATGTGTGAGAATTATATGTGGTGGGAGGATAAACATTGTTGTTTTGATTATTCCTACCGTACTTGTTGGTTCAAATTGCTTTTCTTCCATGGCTATTACTTATATAAATCATTTTTACCTATCTCTGGACATAAATACGTGCCAATATATCCCCATATCACGTTAAAATTGGAATAAAAATAGAAATGGGGAATGTACAGTATGTCTGCCATCTACTCCCGCGCGAGTGGCGAGCGTGACATCACTAGAGAACGGGAGGATTCAATCAGGGGGACCTTGTATTATGTGTTGGTCCTGGTGGTTCACATCATGATCATACGTGGTTCTGGACTCAAATTTCTGTGTGACACAACATTGGCAACGCTAAGTGGCAAACGCGGAAGTGGAGCTACTTTACTATACAATACTGTAATACAGGAGAGACTTGCTTACAGGTACTCGTATAATACAGTTGTCTAGAAGAGACTTACTGTAGTAGTATAATAATGTACAACACGAAGGATTAACTGTGGGAGTGCAGTGCAAGAGTTGTGTCGAAAGAGAAAATCATGTAATGGTGTAATACAAGAAGAAATCATCATAATTGTGTAGTACAGTAGTGTAGTACAAGAGACTCACTTAAGTTGTGTAATACAGGAGAAACTCAACATAGTATAGGAAACGGTAGTACAAGTGGACCTCAATGAAGTAGTGTAGTACAAGCAGAGACTCACCATAATAATCGGCCGTAATTGTCTGACAGTGAAGCCCAAGTGTACCCGGTGGACAGATACAGACACAGCTGAAACCTATATACCCATCATTCTGGCAGGGGTCAGACATCAGCCCACACTTCTTTAACCACTTATCTGAGAAGGGAATAATGACGATCACTCATTGCAATAACATGTCGAACCTTAAAATTTTTTCACACATGTGGAGATAAAGTAAGCATTTCACTTCGTATGATGGTTTATAATATTTTTACAAAGCTGCGAATGAACACTGAGTGCACTTAGACTCAAATAAGTATGTTTTAATAATTTTAGTACCATACAAATTACGATATCTTTCCTTAACTTCACTTTATTAATTAAATTTGTACAAATATTATTCTCGAGATTTTCATTCAGAGTTGTAATTAATTAATGTCATATGATGTAAAGTTGGGCTAATTTTATTAGATTTTAACAGGAGCATAAAAAGGAAAAAGATCACCTTTCTCACAGACAGTCCCCCATAGCTCTCTACAGGTGAAGCCTTTTGTTAACCATCCTTTACAGTGTATTTCTTAATGAGTTTGGTCATGGGAGGAGGAACGATACAACTGTTCCCGGTGTGGTAACTGTTCTGCTCTGGATTCACATCCTACCTCTGAGTGTCAGTCAGAGAGTTACTGCTTGTGGCTGGGGCCGAATGGGCGCCAAAACCCTAAAGTATTTCCCACATCACTACAGGCAATACCCCCCTACGGGTAGGTGAGAGATGAGTGGGATCTTTATTAAAACTACGAATCAATAATTTATATATTGACATTCATATCAATAATTATTACCATCATGAAAGGTTAGATCAACTTTTTACTAACATGATGTAACAGCAAAACAACCTACTATTGCTTTCAGGGGCCACAGTGTGTCCCACTGCTTCTCGGGAATAACTCTGTACCTAAAGGGGAATCAGTAGGATGTTTTGCCACGGGTTATCTCATACCTTCCGCTAATTTTTTTGCATAATAATGGATTAACAAAATTGAATAATTAAGGAACTTGTCCCCGAGAAATGCGTCATTTTTATGAAATTTAACATTGGGATACGAACAATCATAGTGTGACGTATATACCATGGTAGTCCACAGGCTCCACACATGAACCCTACTCTCTCTCTCTCTAGTCTCATGATTTGTCATATGAATACGTATATATAATTCTAGCAGGCATTATGTTTTAATGTTGTTGTTATCACTATGATAAAAAGTGATAACAACAACATGTTACATATTATTAGCAATCATAGATTTCCTGATGATATTCCTCCCCCCAAGCAATAATGTAGGAGATGATTACAATAAATGGTTGATGAACTATACAGCAAAAGTCTGAACGTGGGATTATAAATTAATGGAATGTTCAAAGGGAGATAAAGAGAAAAATCCTGGGCATAACACTAATAGACAAGAAAAAAGAGCATCGTGGATTTGGGAGCCCAAATGAGAATACCTTGACGATTATATAAGCAAGAAATGGACATGAAAGGCTACTACAGAATATCATTGTACAGTACATCAGTCTCACCTTCTATTTTTTCTTTGAAAATTAGCTCTATGCCAGTCACCACGTCGTCTCATTTGGTAACTCACCACTCACCCTGACAGCGGTACATACGAGCCGCCAGCAGCTTGTCCCTGTGACTTAATGTGGGTGTACGATTGTGATCTAGAAGAGCCTGATGCAGCGGGTTGAAGGCAGCGATAGTGGTTAATCCCCTCACTGAAAAGAACTGACACACGTAGGTGTATTTATTATACTTTTCAAGACTGTCACACACACACACTTATTATTTATTGTTTTTCTTTAGTAATCGAATCTTCGAGACGATTACTAATACAGTAAACTTGAGTCTATGCTTTGAAAGTTGAATGTTTTCTATAATTGCAGTGGTTGCGTGCTCACTCAAACTGTGCCAAACTTACTACTACTATTAACCATTGAATGGTTATATATCCAGTAATCATAATGGTAATCAATTACGGTACTTTAGAAAAAGTAATCAGTAATCGGTATTACTGTGATGCACCGAGGTATGGGTATGGCTGACTGTGTACACCTGCTACAACACTCTAACATGCATAAGTTACCACAAAGCAATTTATCTTTGGTTTTGATTTTTTTTCAACACCACCACCCTTAAGGCTGTGTGTGTGTGTGTGTCACGGAGATACTGGAACACGTGGTAGAATACTTTTGCATCTGGACTCCTGTTTGGATATCTTTGTTTATATTCTCTTGCCGATGCTTCAGCATTGCCATTACACCCATAGATGAATACTATATCTGCAGCATACTCCACATTAGTAAATGTGAATGGCATTGTAGCGAAATGTTGGTGAAGTTGTCCGTAGAAATATGGGATACACAGCAGTCGCCAGGAGCTTGGCGGGAACTGGCCCCAACTGGCTGTGTGTGGCAGCTCTCGTCCGACTGGTATGCGGCATTGCCATTAATTTTATTCCTCCATATTTTCGTGCATATTAAGTTTACCCGACTTTAAAGATGGGGATCCGGAAATCTGAAGTTAAATAGTATTTTAATATCGCTAAAAGGTTTATTCCTATTTGGAGGCCATACTAAAAAATATATTAAAATTTACCTATCATTATTTGAATATGTCCTTGTTGAGTTGTTAATAATTTCTCCAATTACTAACAGTTTGCCATCTTCGTATCAAGTGATTTCAAATATGAAATCCTTGAGTCATATATTTTTGTGGTGATAATTTCAAACATTTCAAGTTTCCAACACAATGATCCTATACACAAACATGGAATTCCTACGGTTCCCCTATTAAAAATATTGGTCTCTGTTTAACTCTTGGATAGATTAAGTAGAACTGTTTTGAGGGTTAGTAACGTGTTTGTACAGTATGTTGCATTTCATTTATGTAAGTAAACTTTATAAGGTCTTACCTTGGAATCTGCATGTATAATGGATGTCAGATCGTAGGGAACACCGTAAGTGTTTACAAGGTTCGATGGAATTTTGTCGAAAACATTTCTTGAGCTCGGAGCCACGTTGTTAAAGTTAATGTGGATGTGGTGGTCACGGTCAGGCCGCGTGTGTTCCGGGTACCAACCGAGAGCCTGACCTACCAGGCGCAACACAGTGCCAAACTGAAGTGATATGAGGAAAAGCACCATATTTAGATTACACACACACACACATAAACGGTATGTTTAATCGTTGTTCAGTAAACTCCAAGTGTATTGCTCTATCCTCTTATCCTGAACAGGCTTATGCAGGTTTATTTTACATTTACAGTTACTGGAGTTGAATCAAACCAGGTTAGAAAAAACTCCTCCGTGATGGAAGATTGTTATTATTTCATAATTGGTTAGCATGGTGATTACAAGAAGGAGGAAAAAAAAAGCCTGCTAGACCAGAATAATCTTGTAGTCTCAAAGGAATAGGAGACGAAGAGGAGGGACAGCAAGCAATTGAAGAGCAGTTGAAGAGCAAAAAGAGATTGGCTCGGGTTTGAAGGGTACATAAAACCTTAAAATTTGGCCCCCATATTTGCAGGCAATTAACCCATGCGCCGCATGCGGGGTTGTGAAAAAAGAAAAAAAATCAACTAGAGATAATGCTTCATATGCTTCACAACTGTCACTTATATCTTAACAATAATATCAGTCAAGATTTACATTTTAGATACCACCCCACTCTAGGGAGGGAAGGCCACTATCATAAACACTGAATTCTTAAACTAACGAGGAAATAGAGGCTAAAGATAATATATATAAAGAATAGAGTTGTAAGGAGTTTATATTATAAAAACCCTAATGAGGGTTGAATTACTTTGATATCATACCAAAGTAATCAAATATTAATAAAACTAAACAAATATTAATGCTTTCAGTTGAAATTATGAAAGTATTGTAGTATCTGAGTGATAGAGTGTAACATTACATAAAAATGATTGACTAACAAAGTTGTTAATGGAATCAGGAAAGATAGTTGGGGAAGCTAACATGCCCTATGGCAAAGTATTCTAATGCAATTTTTGAGCTGATTAAAAGAGAGAATAAATAAGAATAAATAGAGATAGAATAGAGAGGGCCGAATTAAGTAAGCTTATCGACAGGAAACAGAGAGAAAACTAAAAATCAAATTCAATTATAATCTGGAATAGCCTTAACTATAGTAGGCCCGAAGTAAATCAGTACTAGGAAAACAACTAATTAAAAATTTAATGGAAAAAAAAGTGAAGGCTAAATATGAACCTACGTAATGCAAAGTAATGGTTTTATTACAAATGCAAGAAAGAACGTCATAAAAAAAGATGAAGATGTGTGTTTACTGAGAAGCAAGAGATAGAGAGAAAGAAACGAGGTGCTAGAGTGATAGTGTGTGTGTGTGTGTGTGCGTGTATACTGAATAGCAGGAGAGAGAGAGAGAAAAACGAGATGCTAGAATGATAGTGTGTGTGTGTGTGTTTACTGAGAAACAAGAGAGAGAGAGAGAAAAGAGGAGCTAGAGCAGGTTGCTTGTTGTCCGTAATGAGAGATGAATTAAACTATGTTTGGTGTCCAAGTGTGTAGTCAGGTGTGTCTACAAAAATGAATATATGTAAATAAATTTTGTAATACTTGTAGGATAACACATTACTAATATGTTAATAAATATATTAAAATGGCTGTAATGTTGCGTTAGCACATGTGACTCCTCTTCCCTGCACCACCACCCCTCCTTCTACCCACCAAGCCGTCTGTCTCCCTCCCCCCTCCCCCTTTCTCCGACCCGAATACGGAAGATGAAGCTTTGCCGATTCGAAATGTTGTCTTGTATATGCACAGGAACTCACACAACAGACTTATTAACGCACGGTTTCATGTCGTAGGTTTCACACACTTCAATAAATGTGTGTCAAATCTGTGCATGCATCAACACACTTTGAACTAACAGAAATATGACCTTACCTCTTGGCAGCCCGGAGCCAGAATCACGTCCTGCCCGTTGTGAGAGACTCGACCCACGGAGGTGTGACAGTGAAAACCGGGCACGAATCTCAGGTGGGGGAAACCTTTTGGAGGAGTTTCAACAAACCTCACACACGTATGCTGCATCCAGTGCTGCAGTCCTTCCAACACAGCAGTCCGACTGGCAAGTGCTGCAACGCCATCAACACACTGTCATAGCTATCATTATAGTACCGTACTCTTCATAACATAAAACTGGAACAGTAATATTATAAATGCATATGGATTACCTGAGTTAGTAGGTCACACTTTCCCTACACACATTCCTTCCCATTTTCACTCAGACGATCAGAATAACTTTCAAATCTGACATTCGGCTCTACTGTATCTAGGCCTATTTCAGAGAGAGAGAGAGAGAGAGAGAGAGAGAGAGAGAGAGAGAGAGAGAGAGAGAGAGAGAGAGAGAGAGAGAGAGAGAGAGAGAGAGAGAATGGAAGGATAATGAGATAATGGTGATAAAAGGCGAGAGGGAAGTAGGACTGCGATATGTGAGAAAGGGAGAGGAGAGGGGTTCGAGAATAACTAATCTTCCTCTCAGGTGAGCGGTCAAAAATTTTCTCCTTTGAAAGAGAGTTTAAAGTGTTAATCGTATGACTATCGGACATCGAAAAAACAGCCTCGCTTGTACTGTACCATACCAATACTATGATGTATCAAGAACATTTTAAGTTTCGCTTCCTTACATAGTATAATGCTGATTTGTATTGAAGTTTCTTCTATATCATTGTAGCTAATATGAATCTCTGTATGAGTCAACATGAGTTGATGTCTGAGGAACAGAATCTTTGTAGGACAGTTACAGCTCAGACAACACTGTGAGTAAACGGAAACCAGACCTACTTGTTTCTCTCTAACACCAAAGGTATTGGCAAACAGCGCATTAAATAGCGAAGAGGAACTGAACTGCTACTGTCAACGCTGGTGCCACTGGGGCTGGACTGGCTAACTGCATATAAACTACTCACATAAATTGACGAAATGAAAAGGAATATAAGGCCAGCCATCTTTTCCATCCGGCCAAATAAGAGGAGAAAATGCAGTCGCCTTCCTCTCCTCTTCTGCCGTCTTCCCTTTCTCTTGCGTCACTCCTGTTACACATCGTCTTGGTTGTTTCTCTTTTGAGGAGGTTTGTACATCGTTATTTGTCAAGGAATAGTTAAACAAGGAAGGGTTATAATCGTGGGAGCTAGTAGTGGTAGTAGGGGTATGGGTTGTGATGCTAACAATCGTCGTAGGAATTGTGGTAATGTAATTGGTGAAGGGGTTTCTAGTGGCGACAGGGGTCGTAATTTTAGTGACAGAGTTGTTGATTTTCATCGTTTTGATAGTGGCAACTGAATTACTGTTTGCAGTAGTACTGGAAAGAATATCAATGTTAAATTTACTGCTGCTAAAGGTTTTGACAATGGTAAAGACAGATGTGTTTGTTGAGAGGGCAACTATGGTGGAACTGTCGTCAGTGGTGGTGGTAGATGGGTCAACAGATATAGCAGCTTTTGTTGTGGTTGTGTTGCCTGATAGGGGAGCAGCAGAGGCAGGAATAGTATTTGTGAAAGTAGATACGGGAGATATGTCAACTTTGTCGGCAGGAATTAATGCTGTAGAGGCATTGTGAGCAGCTGAGGTGTTCTCTCCATTACCAGGTATGGGTGACCATAGCATTCTTGATGAGCCCTCTTTCTGTTGAAGAATCAAGACGAATCATATTATAGATACAAGATCATGAATAACCATATTCCACTGTTTTTAGTGCCGAAGTATCATTTTATGGAGTAAGATTTTGTATCATCCACAAGCATAACCCCAGAAAGGTAATGCATTAATTAATAAATGTTATAATTAGAGGGGAGGTGGCTTAGTGGTTAGAGCTCTGGACTCGTAACCTATAGGTCGGAAGATCGAATCCTCTCAGGTGAGGGGCTCTTCCAAATCGAGTTTCAGGCACTAACTATAAGGCCACCGAACGTCGTACAACACCCTCGCTGGTACCATAACAACTGCAGTATTTGAGAATTACCCTCACTTCCCTCCATGTGGGGGTGTTGGGGAATGAGAGAGCAGATAGACTGGCCAAGACAGTGGCATCTAACACTGCCCTTCCTGGGTAAGGTCTGCCTGATTGTGACTTGCTCCCCTTCATCTATCTTTGTACCCGACACGTGTTGGCAAGAACGATGGGATGCAATGTTGCGCAGCCAGATGGACTGGCATCTTCATTAATCAATCAATCATCTCCCTCCCCCCCCCCTTGTATATTATCCTTCTGGGTTTCATTAATTTTTATTATGCAAATTCCTTATATTTGTCCGATTTCATATGGGCAAGATTTAGAGAACTTGTCTCATTGTAACATTTCTGGAGGTAACAGACCATTTTCTGCATAGGCTACCATCTTCACAGAAATGCAAAGTAATATTGATAACAGTTGGTAAAGAAATGGACAATATCATTGTATTAATTGTAATAGTTTCAATGGCAAACATGAACTCTGATTAGATATTGTGTAGGTCTTACCTGACATGCGACATAATTAGTCAAAATATAATATGCAGGCAATATCCCAAAGACACGGCCTAGGTGAGGAGTTAACATGGTCCCACCACCGACCACTTCCCATAATACTGAGGACAGCCGCGTTACTCAGTAAAGAAATATACTCTGGTAAACATGCTCATCAGCAATACAAATTAGAGAAAGAAAAAGTAGGTTGAAAAATACTGTCACTAGATATTTGAATAAGTCATGTTTGACCCAAATATACAGCATTGTATGAATAATATCCTCCTTCATCTTTCAGGGTGATTGACATTCAGCAAGGACACGAGGAAATAGCTTCTACGGCAAAACTGGTTAAGAATAATTTTGCCAGATGTCTAATTGTGGCGTCACTACTCCTAAACGGTTGTCAACGAAGTGTTTAATAATAAATAAAACACACAGAATTGATCAAGAGTTCTGATACCCTATATCAGTATTGTTTAGAGATCAGAGAACTAGCCAGGGAACTGAAGCTGTAATTATATCAAACTATACCAGGAAACAGACTACATCAATATAAATTCTGCTAAACTACTGAATTTGTCTATAGTTATCTTACTTCCTGTAGTAGACCTGCAAAAATCTTCTATAATAACCCCCATGTTTTCAGTTTGTTCACAATCATATTAATACATCACAATCAATTTAATGCATTTTACTTACACATATTACGTACACAGGCGAGTGTACGTACAGTCGTACACACATATATACAGTATATACACACTTACTTCAGAGAGAGGGAGAGAGAGAGGAATTTAATGTCCGTTTTCTGTGACTGGGTATTGATTGTGAGTGTGTGTGTGTGGTGGTGTGGGGGGGGGGGGTACATTTTTGCGTGACGTGTGTGTGTAGGAGTGACTGTGTGTGTGTGTGTGTGTGTGTGTGTAGGAGTGACGTGTGTGTTGTGTGTGTGTGTAGGAGTGACGTGTGTGTGTGTAGGGGTGAGTGTGTGTGTACATTTTGCGTGATGTGTGTGTACGTGTGTGTGTGTGTGTGTGTAGGAGTGACTGTATGTGTGTGTGTGACTGTGCGTGTGTGTGTGTAGGAGTGACTGCATGTACATTTTGCGTGTTGTGTGTGTGTGTGTGTGTGTGTGGTGTGAATGAGTGACATGTGTGTGTGTGTGTAGGAGTGACTGTGTGTGTACATTTTGCGTGATGTGTGTGTGGGAGTAACTGTGTGTGTGTGTACATTTTAGCTTTATGTGTGCGTGTGTATACGTACATTTTAGCGTGGTATGCATGTGTGTGTGTAAACTTCAGCGAGAGAGAGAGAGAGAGAGAGAGAGAGAGAGAGAGAGTAATTATTTTGTGGATCTTCAGATAATGAGAGAGAGAGTGTGTGTGTGTGTGTGTATGTGTGTGTGGAAGAGAGACAGAGAGTAAAAAGGGAAATTCTGATGATGAAGTTGATATAAAAAGGGAAATTGTGATCTTGAAGTTACGAATTTACCAATTTTCTGTGCTCACTTTACCAAACAGTAATACAATACTGAATGTGGGAAAGTATTATTATTATTATTATTATTATTATTATTATTATTATTATTATTATTATTACCAGAAATACGTTAAAGACAGTAACAGTGAATATGACACTCTTGGGTACACACACACACACACACACACACACACACACACACACACACACACACACACACACACACACACACACACACACACACAGAATGAAATCTTGTGGAGCATAATAATAATAATGATGTAAAAAGTTTTCCCCATCCAAGGATATATTTCCATATTTTTATTATTATTGAAAAATATATAAGGGATATATTCTATCTTTACATAACGAAAAGGATATCTTACATAATATAAATTATATCTTTTCTTACATAATAAAAGAGGAGCTATACATAATTATATAGTTAATATTTTTGTTAATATCCCTCAGTCTGTGTGTATGTATGTGTGAATGTGTTTCTCTGCATGTGTGTGTGTGTGTGTGTGTGTCCGTGTGTTACTGTTATAGTTACACACCAGAGTCACATGAGGATGAAGAATATAGTATTATTTCATTTTGAACAGTAATGTATAGGGCGGTCAGAAAGTCTTGTCATCGTAAGTCTTAGGGGAGGTGGCTGAGTGGTTAGTGTTCTTGACTCGTAACCTAGAGGTCGGGAGATCGATTTCTCTCAGGTGAAGGCCTGAAAATATTTACTCTTCCGATTGATTTGAGTTTCAGGCACTAACTATAAGGCCACCGAACGTCGTAAAACACCCTCGCTGGTACCATAACAGCTACGGTATATGGGAATTACCCTCACTTCCCTCACTCTGTAGCTGGGTACCAGTTCTGAAGTCGTGACGTATGTGTGTGTGTGAGAGAGAGATGGCCTAGGCCACGGTAACGGGCTTGATGAAGCCTATGTTGTCCAGTGTTGGAACATATAAAAAAAAAAACTACAAATGACTCGTCCAATTGCAAGTGTATGGTAGGGAGTGACAAGACTATCGGACCACCCTATCAAATATTGTATAATGTTGGGTATTTTTTTAGCTCATTCCTCTCTTAAATTTACTGTCAATGTGAAAAGGTTTACTATTAAGTTGTAATAGTTAAGAATAGTCAAACAAAAACAAGATACCCAACAATAATTTCCTTCATTATATTTTGGTTAGAGGTGATTTTTAATTCATGAAACCATTATTATTATTATTATCATTATTATTATTATTATTATTATTATTATTATTATTATTATTATTATATATTGTACTTTGTCATATATAGAAGGATAGATAGATAGATAGATGGCCGTACGATAATGTGGGTGAGGTTACGATAATTCTCTGATACGAGGATTGCAATACTGTAGTCCGCTTGTAACACTGTGTAACCAGTGTTGCCACTTCGTGGATATTATCTACAAATTTGTGGATAAAATTACCTTTTGTGGAACCCTTTGTGGACAGTACAGTTAAACACAGAATTTGTGGATCTTTTTTGTGGATATATAACTGTCCATGGATTTTTTTGTGGAAATTTAATATTTTGTGGATTTCTTGTAGAAAAATAAGTTATAGATTTTCTAAAAGCAATCAACAAAATTAAATTATGTAGAAATCCTTTGTGCATTGTCAAATGTTGTGTCCCGAACCAAGAGGACAACACATAATAATATTATGCTCCAGCAGTGTTTTAGACGCGTTTCCTTCCCGTACCTTCGCTTCCCCTCCCCTTTCCCTTCCAACAGACTGAACGTCTCTCACTGACTGTGCCTCAGCCCTTAGCAGTCTCACTGCATCTCGCTTTTCTATACGAGAGCTGTGGGCATACACTACTCATATGTGTTCATCATTCATCTTCCTTCAATATTTACTAACATAATGAAACATGGGTTTCAATGACCGTAGACTTTATCAACATTAACCCTGAGATTACTGCTGTTGGTGAGTTTAAGGTGTGTGATTCCTCCAAACTATGACACGAAACAACAGATCCCTTATTAGTACCATTGAGCGTGTATGTCTGTGTGTGTGTGTGTGTGTGTGTGTGTTTTCTGGTATAGTTTGGAGGAATCAGTAGCCTTCCAATTCACCCACAAGAGAATTTCCCCATAAAGGACCCTTTGAATGAAAATTGGAGGCCTCTGATTCCTCCTCACCATGCCACGAAACAAACAAGCTCCTTCCATATAGGTGTGTGTGTGTGTGTGAGTGTATACGATGGTGTGGTACTGTACGACGGCTCTGTTGTTTGTCCATGGAGCCATCGTACCGGTACCACACCATCAGTCAGGGAGCCATATATGTTGTAAATAAATTCATGCATATATTGACGCGTTCCGGAAATTATTATAATTGGAATTCCACCCAAACCAGGCCATATTAGTGCATTTGTCGCGGCTTCTAGCCGCTTAAATTGTATTTATTGGTTTGTGAAACCAGTACAGCTGGTTGCTATAGAATAGGCCCCTTCACAAGCCCAGGCCCCGTGTAGGCATAATCTGGGTTGGAAGGGTCAATTCCGTGACGTTCATCAGAAGTAAATAAAAATTCAAATCTGGCGCTGTACTGATAGTGGAGCCACCTGGAGGTGGTGAGGTGAGGTATTAAGCCCCTCCTCCGCTGAATACCGCTCGTCCACTCCAATGAGAAAGAAGTGAGTGTCTGCCGCATCGGGAGGTGGGTGGGACAGTAGAAGCTGTACTGGTTTCACAAACCAATAAATACAATTTAAGCGGCTAGAAGCCGCGACAAATGCACTATTATTGGTATAGTGAAACCAGTACAGCTGGTTGCTAAGCATGCGATGCGGTAGGTGGGAGGTGAGGTGGAGGCAATCACGTGCTAGTTAAGAGTGGTTGAGAGCGGAGGGCAGGAAAGGTAACCGAGCCCGGTGAGGCAGCAGCTAACGCCCCTCCCGACACTGGCTAGGTGAAACGCCGTGGTGGGAGAGAAGTAGCGTATACCATAAAACCGTAGACCATTCTGTTATAGACCAGAATTGTTACACATAAAGTCTTTATAGTTAGACTCGAGGGTTCGGGTCTAGGAGAGGAGGGGGGAGGTTCCCATGGATACTCCCCCCCCCATTCCCCCCCCCCCCCCCCCCCTTATTCAAGTCTTCTGAGTTAGGGCTATGGCCCTCGCTCAGGTAATGTAATCCCGAGGGGATGAAGGAGGACACTAGGATCCAGATATCCTGTGTAATAATATCTCCTGTCACTCATCTTAGTTAATAATTGTTTGGAAAATGAATACACAAGAATTCCGTAACAATGTAATTTATTATATATTCTCTTTCACCATATGTACACGTGAAGAATGGGGATGAGTATGAAGCTGTACAAGATGTGGATGAGGTCTGGGATGATGTGACGGGACTTAAATCACCCGACCTTTTCTCTTCGGGCGGCCCCTCCCCCCCATGTGTCTCCCGCGGGGACCCTGGGGAATAGGAGGTGGAGTACCCATAGCCACACAGGGGGTAGGGGAGAGCGAGTGGAACAGGTACCTCGTCCTGAAGGAAGAAGTGGACGCCCAGCCCCCTAAATCCCTGACCCTCTCCACCGAGTGAGTCCTGAGGAAGGCGAGGGAGGCGGCCACGCCCCTAACGCTGTGAGCCCTCGGGGCGTGTCCGGGATCCCCGTTCTCTATCACTCGGCAGAGAAGGCGAGCGATTGACCTAGGGAAGAGAGGGTTACCGGACCTAGAGTTGTAGAAGAGGTGGTCCGGAGAAGCCCCTCTCGTCGCCTCCACGTATGCAACAAAGGCGTGGACTGGGCAGAGGGGGTGGAAATTTCCATCCCTCAGGAACGAGGGTACTGCGAGAGGGCCAATTCTGTCGTCAGCCTGCTCGTTCTTAGCTAGAAAAGCAGGGGAGGGGGAAATGGTTAAGGAAGTAAGGTTAGGGGTTACTGAAGAAAAGGCTGTGTGACGGGTCAGGGCTGCCAACTGAGAAGCCCTGTAACCTGTAGCTAAGGCGAGCAGGAAGAGAGCTTTCTGGAGGAGGTGACAAACCTCCAGAGGGACCCCCTCGAAGGTCAGGTAGGAAAGGACACGATGAAGGGACCAGGAGGGTGCCTGGGCCCGGTGAGGTGCGGTCCCCGCCCGAATCCCCATCCTCAGGAGAGAGAGAGGCCTCTCCGAAACCTTAATGTTAAAACCCAGGAGGAGGGGATCAGACAGGGCTGCGTGATGCGCAAGCACCGTCGCCGGGGCCCTGTTGGTGGAATCGGCGAGCCACGTGAGGAATTCCAGGACTGTGTCCTCCGAGATGACCCTGGAGGGGTGTCTTCGCAAGAAGTCCTGGAATCTTTTCCAGCACGATTCGTATTGTCGCACCGAAGACTGACGATGAGCCCTCAACATCTTGTCCACTGTCTCCTTAGTGAACCTTTTGCTGAGGACTCCCCGTAGAAACTCCAAGCGTGTAGTTTCAGTGACGCTTGGAGTGGTGCAGACAGGGTGCTGGAGAGGCACGCCGATCCCAACTGAAGGGGATGCGGGCACCACCGGGACAACTCTCCGAACCACGGCTGTGCTGGCCAGCGGGGGGCTATGAGGAGAACCCTCCCCCTGAAAGTGCGCAGCTTGAGGATCGCCTTCAGGAGGACTGAAGTGGCTGGGGGTGGGAAGAGGTAGAGATGACCCCACCTGTTCCAGTCCTCCGTGAAGGCGTCCGGGCCTCCCGCCTCTGTTCTGGATGAGAAAGTCAGGAACAGAGGGAGTAGGGCCGTGGATGGGGAGGCGAATAGGTCCACCTCCGGTGTCCCGTAGCGAAGGCAGAGAGACTCGAACACAAGGGGACGCAGTTGCCACTCGACTGACGTCCCCCTGAACCTGGATAGGGCGTCCGCCCAATCGTTCTCCCGCCCTGGCACGTAGCGGGCCGAGAGGTGAATGTCCCTCTTGGCCGCTATTGCGAAAATCTGTTCTGACAGGGACAGGAGAATTTCCGACCGTACGGTGCCCTGTTTCTGTAGGCACTGCACGGCCGCAACGTTGTCCATATCGAAGCGGACGCCTATCCTGGCAAACTGAGGGTGTCTGTTGAGCCATTCCTTCGCTACCATCAACTCCCGGGCGTTGATGTGCAGTAGCCTTTCCCCTTCCTTCCATCCCCCGCACCGTTGATGTCCCAGGCAAGACTGGTATCCCCAGCCTACGTCCGATGCGTCTGTCGCCACCGTAATCCCCGGGGGAGGGAACACCCAGGGGACCCGCTGACGCAGGGCACCGGGACGTAGCCAGGGGCGAAGGAGGCGGTGGAGAGAGGGGGACACTTGCCTGGGAAGGTCCCTGTGTGTGGGGGACAGGTGGAGGTTTACCTCCCGCGTCAGCCTCCTGTGTTTCAGTCGTCCCAGGGGCATTGCAGGGGCCGCGAAATTTAGGGACCCGAGCAATGATTCCCACTGGCGGCGAGAGAAAGTACGGGAAAAATGCGCCCGGCGGACGTGGCGGAGGGTCCGGCGGGCGTTGTCTGGAGCGAGAGAGAGGGTGGCCGAAAGAGAGTCCCACTCTATTCCTAGCCAACACAGCTTGCGAGTGGGGGTGAGAGAGGACTTGGGGATGTTCAACAGAAACCCCATTTCCTCTAGCACTCCCCTCGCTACCCGGACGTTGTTTGCTACCTGCTCCTTGGAAGGGGCGTGAAGCAACCAATCGTCCAGGTACATGAGGGTGGGGACACCCGCCTCTGCCAGACGGGATGCCACCACCCTCACGAGTTTTGTGAAGACTCGCGGAGCTAGAGAAAGACCGAAAGGGAGCCTGGTAAACTGGAACGTCTCGGTCCCCACCTGGAAGGCCAGAAAGCGGCGAAACCTGGGGTGGATCGGGACGTGCCAGTAAGCATCCTTGAGATCCAGGGATGCTAACCAGTCTCCCTTCCTCAGAACTGTGCGGACCTGAGCAACCGAAACCATCCTGAAATGTAATGTTTTCACGAATTTGTTTAGCTTGCTCAGGTCCATCACCAATCTCGTTTTTCCCTGATCCTTTTTGGGGACCGTGAATAAACGAGAAAGAAAGACCCTTCCCGTCGCCCGCTCCACTACCCCTTTTTCCCGCATTTCCCGCACATGCGGGACGACCGAAAGTGACACTTTGGTTGAGGCAGGAGGTAGACGTAGTGGCTGTAACGGGAGAAGACAGGTGTCAGTGAGAGTACCGTTAATCCTAATCCCCCGGGGCCCGAGGGACCCGGGGTGGTTGGGGGGAGAATGACAGGAGAGGCAGAGATTTTGACCGCAAGGGAAAATCTGATTTTGACCTAACGGTAGCCCAAGGACGGGATTAGGCATAATTCATATGTCAGACAGTAAGGATGACAGTTACTCACCGGAACAGTAATCCAGGGCCATGACAGGCCCTGGCGAATTATCCTTGCTGCCCAGCCGTGGGTGGGCCAGGCTGCTGACCACCCTGTGAGGCAGCCCAGAGTGGGACCCTCAAGTGGCGCGGTCCTTCTGGGAGGGGTGGTTGAAGGATGACTTGGGCTTTGCGAAGGGCTTGGAGACCTGTCCCCTTCCTCGAAAGGGCTGCTGGCCCCTCTGGGAGGGCCTGTTGTGTGCTCTCGGGGGAGTGGGATAGGAGGGCCTCGGTAGCCTGGAGGGCTGGGAGGGCCTCCGGGGCTGGTAGGCTGGTCTGGCTGGCTGTGGGGCACGTGGCCTACGGACAAACAGAATGATTAGGACCCAAAATAGACCCGAAAATCCTTTCATTTCACCCCGTGACAACTCGGGTAAGACGAACACGAGAGGTACTTACTTGGAGGTGGAAGGCTTTGGTAAATTAATTACCGTTGGGAGGGAGGCGAAGATCGTGTCTGTCGCCGGTTGGTCAAAGAGGGCGGGGGACAAGGGGACAGCTCGTACCACTCCCCTCTGTGCCATTTCTGGCGCAGATTTAGCTGCCGCTTGGCGGGTTGCCAGTCTCGCCTCGGCGAACGCCTTCGCCTCCTCCCGCATGAAGTGGGTAGCCATTGCCGCCACGCCCTCCATCACGGTGGCCATGGAAGAGAGGGTGTCACTGTAAGGGGTAAACAAAGAAAGAACCGAGCGAACCCGGGGATAAGTACCCGGGAGTAACAGGGAGACCCTTTACCCAGCATCCCTACAAACATGATACACGAGAAAGGTACTCACGCTAGCTGTACACCCGACATCTCGTGGTAGGAGTTTGTTAGGGCGTTGAGGCAGTCCCTAATCAAAGAGGCGGCTGCTCCCGTGGAGATGGTGTGGGCCAGCTCCAGACGGGTAGCAGACTCCGCCTGCCTCAATTTACCATCGGGCTCCTTCAGCTGATAGGGGACCGGGGGCTCCTTCTCCGTCTTCCACAGGCACTCCCTCAAGCCCGGGGGAGCCCGGGAATGAGGGAGGATGACGGGGAAAGACGGAGGAGGGGGCTTCCTGGGCGCGTTGTTCCTCTGGTGGTCCAGGGACTTAAGGAGAAGGGCTGGAATATCCAGGTCCCCTTCACTCTTATCCCCCGGGAAGTACGCGTCCGGGGAAAGGAGGAGAGCCGTGTTACCGTGTGAGCGGTCAATCCTCCAAGCCCCGGACAAGTGTAGCTGGCTGTACTCCACCAGGAAACCCATCGCGTCCAGGGTAGCCGCAGAGGACACCCTAGCTGAAGTGGGTAAGGGCGCTGAGATAGGACGGACCTTGTAGAAGGGAATAGCCTCGCCCTTCTCATCCGCCCCCCACTTCACCACGACGTCATCCCTCCGGATCCACACGTCTGGTTGAGCTGTGTCCGGAGACCAGGCCACCAGTCTGCCCTCCTCCGAAGAGTGGGTCCAAGCAGGAGGAAGGAGAGACCAAGAGTAGGGAAGGTATCCGTCTCCTGAAGGAGGGGGTGACGGGGACGGAGGTGCGGAGGTAACCAACTCCTCAGCTACGTCCCCCGACGGAGACTCGAGCCCTGGGGAAACGGGAGGCACGAAAAGGACTCCCACATCCCCGGGAGGACTCGAGCCCTCGACGGGAGCAGCAGCGGGAGGCGGGGGAACAGGAGCGGGTTCCGTAGCGACAGCCTGAGGTTGCGCGACGGAAGCCCCAGGAAAAGCGTGAGGAATAAGGGTGTGGAAGATCTTAACTATCTTCCTCGACGAGGGGCTGTCCCCCCCCCGCTTACCCCTGCGGGAATTGCGGGCGGGCGAAGGAGAGCTCCCCGACGACGAAGAAGAGGAAGAGGACGACGAAGACGAGGAGGAAGGAGAACGGCGACGAGCACGGGACTTCCTGGAGTGGCGGGACCTTTTAGCCGAACGCTTGCGTCCTCTAGAGAGGCCTGAGGAGCCAGCTCTAGCAGGAGGCGAAGCTGGGGGTTCCCTGCTGGGCCCTTGTACCGGTGAGGCAGTCGGGGGAACCAGCGCGACAGACTCGCTCGCTTCCCGGGGGGATAAGCCCCGAGAAGGAGTCGTAGTACCGTCTAGGGAAGCAGGCTCAATCTCTCGGGCCTCAGGAGGTTCTAGCCCCTGAGACTCCGAGAGACAGGAAGAAGGGTAACGGGTCCTGAATAAACCCAGGTCCGCTCCCAAAATCGGGTCCACCCACGCCAAAGAAGAACCGTCTCGTTTGTGGGCCATTCTCCTAGCCCTCGTCCACGCCATACGAAGAGAAGCAAGGGCAGGGAGTTTGGAGCGGGCAGAAGGGGAGGTAACCCGACACAACTCAGCCCAGGGGCGGCACACACCACACGCCAAAGGGTCGTAACCCAAGGGAGTGAAGCAGGGTGCGTGAGGAGAACAGTGCAGGTGTCCGTCAGGCGAGACCCGCACGGTACATCCTGAGGCAGCACAAAGGGCACGAGTAGGCTGGGGGAGAAAAGAATACACAAACATGGGTTAACACGTGCAAACACTGGAACACAAACCCATCCTCCCCGAAGGAAAGAAGCGCGGGACACGCCCGCTGAACCTGGGGACCAGAACACAATCCCCCACACTCGCGCAGCCGCCCAGGGAAAAAAACCCCGTAAAACCATAATCGTCCGCCACATGGAGCGGGTAAAAAAGGGGGCCCCCCCGGACCGATGAACCAGAAGGAGGGGTAGGAGGGGACCCGATAGCCTGAGAAGAAACACTCCAGGCTGAAATAATGGAAAAAACCCCAAAATAAAATAAAAAACCCCCGCTCGGGAGAGGAAGAGAGAACCAGGGCACAATTCTCCCTCCCCCTTACCGAGAGGGGACACATAATAATCGGGGGAGGTAAGAGGAAGGTCTGCAAAGACCCCATGTGGTCACCACGTGGGGTGGGGAAGTCCCACGTGGAACCCACTAACCTCGCTAAAAACCCCAGAAAACCCCGATAAAATACACATGAAGAATGTACTAGTGGCAGGAGGGACAGTGAAATAGGGGACAGACGGAGAAAAACTCCGAAACAGGGGCTGAAAAGCCCCCTTCGCTTAAGGAAAGAACTAAGTCCTAACGAAGAAAAAACCCCCATAAACACCTAAAAACCCTCCTAGAAAACACACAATATACATCTGCAAAGCAGGCCAGCCACTAGAACACAAAAGAAAAATTAGCAGGAACACGCGACACAATACCATAGCGTAGCAGCGAGGAGCGTAGATGTTGACAGGCGTGTGTTCCGCGACAGAGTGGACGAGCGGTATTCAGCGGAGGAGGGGCTTAATACCTCACCTCACCACCTCCAGGTGGCTCCACTATCAGTACAGCGCCAGATTTGAATTTTTATTTACTTCTGATGAACGTCACGGAATTGACCCTTCCAACCCAGATTATGCCTACACGGGGCCTGGGCTTGTGAAGGGGCCTATTCTATAGCAACCAGCTGTACTGGTTTCACTATACCAATAATAGGTAATTTAAATCGAACCTCTGGGATCTCTCGCTTGCGAGGCAAGTGTGCTAACCATTACACCATCAGGAGTTAAAATGATAATACTTGTCCAAAAATTTCGTAAACTGTTTACTGATTACAGTAAATAATATGCAAACATTTGTGGGTAAATTTGTGGGTATATTATAAATATCTGGATTTTTTGTGGGTGAAATGGGCTACCTTTGTGGGTGGAGCCCGAGTCGAAAGTGGCAACACTGTACAGTAACTCAATCAGTGTGTGTCTAGCTGTTGGTGAGAGAGGGTGTGCTCTGTGTGTGTGTGTGTTCTCTCTCTGTCTGATTCACACAAGCACACGTTTTTACAGGTATTCACATACACTATCCTACATGCACATAGAATATCTTACACACACGCTCTCATTCACACACACACACACACACACACGCTGTCATACACACATGTACACACACACATGCAAACACATAATCCATCCCTTACACACACACATATACAAACACGCTGTCCCACCTACACACACGCACACCCACACCCATAATCCTTCATACAAACACACACACAGACTCCCTAACCTAACGTGTGTGTGTGTGTATGTGTGTGTGTACCAGACATACCTACACAGTCAAGAAGAAATTCGCACACAGGAACTTAATTACTGAGGTATGTGTGCATCTCTCTCTCTCTCTCTCTCTCTATGTGTGTGTGTGTGTGTGAAGGAAGGATTATGTGTGTGTATGTATGTGTAAGAAGGAAGGATTATGTGTGTGTGTGTGTAGTACAAATTATTACATCAATTATATACTAGCATTACAGTATGCACTGTTATGTAATATATATACATACACACACTACTATGTACTTATATTTAATTAATGTACACACACAAACACACACACACTATAATTTTGTACTGATGTGTAAGGTATGTAAGTTATGTTCACTGCAATGTACACACACACATAAACATACACAAGATAACACACACACACACGGAAAACAAGACAGACACACACGGGAAACATCGGACACACATTCACAAAATTGCAAATTTTCCAAGTTACACATGGGCGAGATTTTCAGACAAAACATAGTTTTTCCTATAGTTTTTTATGCGATTAGTTCGATTTTAACATCCATTTATTGCGCAAATATCCTCCTGTTTTGGCCATATCCCATCACCCAGCTTTTAGCAAAAGTTGGCTCGGGTTTTCGAATTTTTGGCGAGCACAAATAGCATTTGTTTATTTAGAATGAGGCAGGCCTGACTTGACCTACCCTAACCTAATCTGGACCGTGGCAGACTACCGGGACATAACCTTAGCAGACTACTGGGACCTAACTGTAGCAAACTACCGGGACCTAACCTAAGCAGACTATCGGGAGTTGCTCAAGGCAAGACTTACAGAACTTACGGAAATTTGACCATAAGAACGTATATCACAGAGAAAATTAGATATCTCGCACATGTGTAATTCGGAAATAATTCACACAAAATTAAATATGAACACAAGGAAAACAAAAACACACACGCACACATTATATATATATATATATATATATATATATATATATATATATATATATATATATATATATATATATATATATATATATATATATATATATATATATATATATATATTATTATTATTATTATTATTATGCCGGTGCAGGTGTGTGTGTGTGTGGTGTAGAGGTAGGGGTGAGTGTGAGGGAGGG
>JAWQEG010001172.1:2500-128680 GCA_033782935.1 Petrolisthes cinctipes
ACTGCAATTTACAAGTACAGGATTACAGGGAAGGGGAGTGTGCGTGTGTCTGCAAAAACAGGTGAGTTGGTGGTGTATTGGGTTGGGTTGAGAGACAGAGAGAATGAGTAAATGACATGCTGAGAGAGAGAGAGAGAGAGAGAGAGAGAGAGAGAGAGGAGAGTGTGTGTGTGTGTGTGTGTATGAGAGACAGAGAGAGGGAAAGTGAGTATATATTGTGTTAAGAGAGAGAGAGAGAGAGAGAGAGAGAGAGAGAGAGAGAGGAGTGTGTGTGTGTGTGTGTGTGTATGAGAGACAGAGAGAGGGAAAATGAGTAAATGACGTGCTGAGAGAGAGGGAGAGAGAGTGTGTGTGTGTGTGTGTGTGTGTGTATGTGTGTGTGTGTATGAGAGACAGAGAGAGAGAAAGTGAGTATATAATTGTGCTGAGAGAGAGAGAGAGAGAGAGAGGAGAGATGTGTGTGTGTTTATTTTTTTTCCATAATACTGCTTTACATTTAAGCTTATATTGTGCCTTACCAAAATGATAACCCATCATAATAATTATATACTGTGTACTGTACATACTCTCTCTCTCTCTCTCTCTCTCTCTCTCTCTCTCCTCTCTCTCTCTCTCTCTCATCCTTCATATCTCACCCATAACTCTCCCTCCCTTCCCCACAGAGACGAGAAAACCAAGTGTGAGGAACAGAACTCAACCAAATACTGGGACAATGCCTCGTGTAACTGTTATTGTCGTAGGCCACTAGACTGTAGCACCGGACAATTCTTTTCACATGAGTCCTGCAAGTGAGTTGGTTTGGTGTTGTGTGTGTATGTGTGTGTGTGGGGGGGAGGGGAGGAGGGATTGTGTGTGTGTTGTGTGTGTTGTTGGGGGATTGTGTGTGTGTGTGGTTGGGGGGTTGTGTGTGTGGTTGGGTGTGTAGGGGGAGGAAGGAATGGGTGAGTGTGTTTGTGTGTATGCAATGTAAACAAATACCAATGATTGTAATTGTGTTGTGTTTATAGGAGAGAGAGAGAGAGAGAGAGAGAGAGAGAGAGAGAGAGAGAGAGAGAGAGAGAGTATGTATATATATATATATATAATATATAATATATATATATATAGTATATATATATATATATATATATATATATATATATATATATATGTGTGTGTGTGTGTGTGTGTGTGTGTGTGTGTGTGTGTATGCAATGTAAACAATATACTAATGATTGCAATTGTGTTTATTTTACAGGTGCGAGGAGGTTGTGGGTAGAAGTGGACTGAGAGGACCAACTGTGGAAGGTACTACTACTACTGAATAAACAAAAATAAAAGAGAGAGAGAGAGAGAGAGAGAGAGAGAGAGAGAGAGAGAGAGAGAGGCCTGTGTAGTGTTATGCCGTCTCAACACTCTAACTCTAGCTCTCTATTTAGATCTATTTCTATCTAACTTTAGCTCTCTATGTATATATTATTCTCTCTCTCTCTCTCTCTCTCTCTTCTCTCTCTCCTCTTCTCTCTCTCTCTCTCTCTCCATTAATATCAGCACCAATTCAGAACCCTTTATATTTTTTTTTGCACTGCTAAAATGGATGAAAAAATTTAGCATGACTACAGTATACCTTTCCTCACCTGTAGATTAAATTAAGGGGACCCTGTGATGTAGTCAGAAAATTGGAGATTAACGAGTCCCTCAAATATTGCCACGAAACACACACACACACACACATCTATAGTGAAGGAGCTTGTGTGTTTCGTGGCATGGTCAGGAGGAATCAGAAGCCTCCAATTCTCATACACGATCACTGGGTCCTTGAAGGGAGAAATTCTTGAAGGTAAATAATAATAATAATAATAATAACACTTGGAGACTATTGCACTCACTCTCTCACCTACCCTCACTATCTCTCTCTCTTTTTAATACTCTCTCTCTCTCTCTCTCTCTCTCTCTCTCTCTCTCATATTTGGACTGTACTACGTAGTTATGCCTGCAACTGTACCCTTAATTAATTATATGTATGTATCATTACTATTGTACCTGAAATTGATAGAAAAAAAAATAATACGAATTAATCTTGCATGTGGCACCTGCACTTAATGACGTCACTGGTGTGTTGCCAGGTACTCCATTTTGTAGCTTGTTTTTATTTTACTTTTTTTTACTTTTTATATACTGCATTTTGTAACCATTTAATTAAGGACCCTGTGATTTTGTTTTTGTGGCATGGTCAGGAGGAATCAGAAGCCTCCCACACACACACACACACACACACACACACACATCTAAATGAGGGAAGTGTGTTTGTTTCGTGGCATGGTCAGGAGGAATCAGAAGCCTCCAAACACACACACACACATACACACACACACACGCATGTATATGGAAGGAGGTGTGTTTGTTTCGTGGCATGGTCAGGAGGAATCAGAAGCCTCCAAACACACACACACACACACACACACACCTAAATGAAAGAAGCTTGTCTGTTTTGTTGCATGGTTAGGAGGAATCAGAAGCCTCCAAACACACACACACACACACACACGCATGTATATGGAAGGAGTGTGTTTGTTTCGTGGCATGGTCAGGAGGAATCAGAAGCCTCCAAACACACACACACACACACACACACACACACACACCTATATTAAAGAAGCTTGTTTGTTTCGTGGCATGGTTAGGAGGAATCAGAAGCCTCCAATTCCCATACATGATCACTCTGTACTCTGATATAATTATACGGTTTGGTGACATGAATTAAACTGTACTCAATTATTTAACGCGTTTTGTACTACCACTACCACTACTACTACAACTACTACTACCACTACCACTACTACTACAACTACTGCTACCACTCTAGCTATCACCATTTGTATTACCACCACTACTACTACTACCACTACTACTACTACTACTACTACTACTACTACTACTACTACCACCACTCTGCTGTAGCTATCACCATTAGTATTACCACTACTACTACCACTACTATTACCACTATTCCCACCACTACTACTACTACTACCATTTCTACTATTACCACTACTACTACTACCACTACTAATATTACCACTATTACACCCCTCTACCACCACTATTACCACCACTGCCACTCTACTACTACTACTACCCACCACCACTACTACTACTATTGCTACCACTACTACCACCACTATCTCTACCACAAATAAACACCTCCTTCTCTCCCTCTAATTCCCAGCTACACCCACCAACACTATGTCTGTCTCTGTAAACATGTGTGTGTGTGTGTGTGTGTGTGTCGGTAGAGTTAGTGTAATTATTTTGTTTTTGTGATTTTCCCTCTCTCTATCTGTCTCTCTCTCTCTCTCTCTCTCTCTCTCTCTCTCTCTCTCTCTCTCTCTCTCTCTCTCTCTCTCTCTCTCTCTCTCTCTCTCTCTTTCTCTTTGTGTGTGTGGGTGTGTGTGTCATCCTCACACTTACACACACACACACACTCTCTCTCTCGTTCTCTCCCTCTTTAATTCTCTCACTTTCTCACTCTCCCTGCCTCCCTCTCACTCTCTCCCTCACACTCTGTCTCCCTCTCCCTACCTCCCACACCCTCTCTCTCTCTCTCACACTCCCTCTCTCTCTCTCCCTCACAGATACCTTCCTCACCCTACAACCAGTGCCAATAGTGCCTTTCCGTCGTGGTGGTGGTGGTGGTGTCATTCCCTTCACACCTCGCAGACGGAAGCCAGTTCGAGTACCTCTCTTCTAGTAGAAAAAAAATATATATATATGTTTTTTTTTTCTATTTTTTTTTTTTTTTTTTGTGTGTGTGTGTTCTATTTCTGGTGTTTTTCTAGTGTTCTTCCCTGTCTTCTGTGTTCCTCATCTGTTGTGTTCTTCTCTTTGTTCTTCTAGTGTTCTTCCTTATGTTCTTCTAGTGTTCCTCTGTATTCTGTCTGTCTGTATGTTCCTATATGTTCCCAAATAATAATGATAGAATAATAAGCATATCATTATCTGCTTATACAGTAATGTATTAATTGTGTATCATTATAACTACAGGCAGTGAAAATTATTATTATTTTTATTATTATTATTATTATTATTATTATTTTTATTATTTCGAACCAAGAAGGTCTGTAGGGATGAGAGACAATAACGTTACCAGAACGGAAAACGCAATAATGCATTTATTATTATGTATACAAAACCACAGTTGCCAATTCACAGTGCAATATACAAGACTGTAATTTATTTAACGTTTACTTTAGTGTCTTATAATGATGGGGTAATCCGGGGGGCAACTGATTCCTCCAAACTATGCCAGGCAACAACACACTATATCACATTATACCAATAGGGGATCTGTTTCGTGGCATAGTTTGGAGGAATCAGCAGAGACCTTCCCATTCACCAACAAAAGAATCTCCCATTTAGGGGTAATACACCTTTAATAGATTGGAGTGCCTTGATTCTTCCAATGTATGTCAGGAAACGGAACCAATGAATAAATATAATGGTATCATGGTGCTTGGAATAGTCTGGAGGAATCAGTTGCTCCAGATTTACCACCGACAACACACTTGTACTATAAACCCCCTTAATCTATATAAATATATACTTGTATCATTTATGTATTAAAGTTTGTGTCCTGCATATATAACTTATTTATCTCAATAAAGTATAAATCACATGCATTATTATTATTACCAAACCTATATATATTTTTTTTTAATGTAAGGTGTGCAGTACAATGGAGATTATTACGTAGTCATAATATTTTTGGTAATTTGAGCAATATGCTTTAGTGGCATCACACACACACAAACACACACGGTTATAAACAGTGCTGGCAGGTAATGAGTGTTTGGTCCTTCTGTAAACTGTATATCTCCCAATATCTTTAAACGCGACAAAATAATAATATACAGATGACAAGAGTGATCATCATTTACAAACCATATAGTTTGGAACATACAATATGAATGTAAAATACTGACCCAGGAGTCTTAACACATATTTAGATTCGAGATTACTTGTGACTGGAAATTGTCTCATGCTTTCAGTACAATAATTTATTAAAGATTTTACTTCTGGTGTAAAGGGAGCCGTTGAAAAGGTAAAATCCGCCAACATCGCAATATCATGACGTCATCCTTTGTTTACATGTGTCAGCTGGATCGCCTTGATGGCAGAGGCTGTGAGGAAAAAACGCTCCCGAATAAAGGTAAAAAAAATACATTATAATACATTCCTAGACCTTAGGGACGGATAAAGGGTTATAGTGTTGTAGTATATGAAGTTATGTATGTTTTTATGAGGTTATATGTGTTGTTATGAGTAGATATGTTGGTTATGAGAGATGCTAATAAGAGGTGATGTTCATTGCGTCGTACGTATATTTTTACACATTTTTTAATCTTTTTTTTGCCAGAGGTGATGATAGAAATTGGTATATGTTGTTGTATATGAGGTTATGTATGTTTTTATGAGGTTATATGTGTTGTTATGAGTAGATATGTTGGTCCTGAGAGATTTTATAAGTAGTGATGGTGTTGATTGCGTCGTATTAATTGATTCATCTTGCACGTGATCTAAACATGAATATTTCTGTAGTATATTTATGTTTATTGTTTTCATAGAGCTAGTCAGGCTTTATGCTAGATTTTTTATTATTTGTCAGAGGTGAAAGAATTTGGATGTTATTATAATTCTTTTTTTTTTACTGTAATCAAGAATTTTAGATACTTGTTTTGTGTGGTTTTCATTACTTTGTTTGTTGGTGCCACGCAGTATACAATTGTCTGTTATTTGAGACCACAAGGGTTTTGCTTTACCATAGTACAATACACATTACACATACATACGGTAATTAACCAATAAAGTTTTTCCTGTGTTTTGAACAATTTTGACATTCATTGCTATTGGAAATGCTTTGTTTTGTAGAAAGCCCTTACCCACCTATTGTAAAGACCTATTTTATAATAATATATTGATATGTAATTCAGGTGAGCATGATTCTGTAATGTTAATTTATATTTATGTTAATTTATATTTCCAGAAGGATGTGTCAGAGAAATGCAGCTTACCAGAGAGAAGAGAAAAGGAGGAGGAGGAGACGTTGGAGGAGCTGCTGAGAGAGTATGGAGACACCCCTTTGCCTTCCCTCCTAGATGACCTCCACACCACAGCACACACAGAGAGGGAGGAATGGCGAAGAGGGAGGGAGAGTCAGTCACAGGGAGAGTTCAGAGAGGGTTTGGAGGAGAGAGGGAGAGAAGGAAGAACACAAGGAGAGTTAAATGAGTATGCCAAAGCAAATGTACAAAAAGGAGATTTACAGAAAAGAAAAGAAAGTCAGTCAAAAGAAGAGTTAAGTGCCAAAATGCATGTGATAGAAGAGGGAGAGCCCAATAAAAGTTCAAAGGAGAGTGAGAAGCAGAAACAAGCAAAGGGAAGTCAGTCAGGGGAGAAGACAAGTGAACATGAGAATCGCACAAATGACAAAAGAGATAAGGAAACAGAAGAATGTGGAAAACAAGAAGAAAGGATGAACTTGCCTGCACCAACTTTCGTCAACCTACAGCAGGAACTGAGGAACATTGAACCTTATTTCCAGGCACAGCAAGAGTTGAAAAATCTAGTAATAAGTGAAGGAGTTACCAGTACAGGTGATGAAAAAATTAAAGGCAGTGAAAGTATGAAAGACAACTACAAGGTAAGAGAATGTTTGGGTGAAGATGCTACTGATTCTAGTCCTGTGGAATGTAAAGGTAAGGAACGATTGGGAAAAGTGTCTGAGATGGAGACTGCATATACAAGTAAATGTGTACAAAGTGTGAGTGAACATTGGGAGATGAAGGAGGATAATGAGATGAGGAATGAATATGTAGTGAGTGAAGGTTATGAAGAAAGGGAGAGATATTTGATGAGGGTGGGACAAGAGGCTGGAAGTGAAGTGTTAGCCAGTGCTCCGGTGCTCCACGATACTGAGGATGCTCTTCCCTGCGTTGTTGATGTTCGTAGTGAGGTTGCCACGGCGATACAAACAGAAGAGGCGGGCATAAAAACCAAGATCAAGTTGCCAGAAGAGGGAGCCATCCATCCCATGAGTGAAGTACAGTTGAATGCACTCTACCAAAACACTGAGCTTGAGGAAAATGACAGCTTTATTTCCCAGTTTGTGAGTGAGGAGAGAAGTGTTCCCCAGCTAGAGTTTTATGAGATTGTGTTGGGTTACCTGCGGGCTCGAACCAGCCTCATAGGAAGCCAGAAGGAGTTGGCGACAATCCAAGAGGAATACAACAAACAGAAGAAGAACGTTTGGGTGTTTGAGAAGCGCACCGCCACTGAGGAAGGGGAATGTGAGGACGGTCGCCTGCTGACAGTCAAGCAGGAGTACGTAGTCGCCTGCTACAAGGGGGAAATCGCTGCTCACATCTCCAAACTGCTCAAACAGACGAGGGAAGTGCTGTCAGACTCATACGCTCTCCATGCCTATGAGACTGAGATGTGCAAACTTCAGGTAGAAAACTACATGCAGAAAGTCCTGAGCGAGTGTCCAGACTTCGCACGGATACCCAAGAATGCCCGGGTGAGCGGCGGCAGCGAGGGACGGAGGCAGCACCCGGCACACCTCCGCCCACATATTGACAAACTCCACACCTGCATCAGTGTGTTATTTGAGTTTCAGCGGCGAGGAGTGAAAGATCAACAGTTTGTAAGAGACACTAGGCAGTGGTTGACGGATCTGGTGGCTGTGTTGTTAAGGGTGGCTACGGTGTATGATCATCTCTTCCTTCTCAACCATGTCCTTAGGTGTCCCCCAGGCCTTGGCACCTGGGCACCCGCTTACATACAGGTGGGCACGGATTTAATGATATAGTACTAGTTAATAATAATAATTAATGATAGTACTGTAATAAAGATATGAAAAAGTAAGAGAATGATGATAATGATAATAATAACAATGAATTAATGAAACCAATGAAGATAATGGAACTGTATTGTTAATAATAATAATAATAATGATGGGAGAATAATATTAGTAACAGTAGTGGAGTAGATGTAATAGTAATAGTAGTAGTGGAAGATATTGACTCAGATAACTTTATTACAGATTGGTGGAGGTTGGGATACATCTAGTGGTGGTGATGGTGGTGGTGGTATGTTGGGGTGTTGGGGACTAGACCACACCTTGACTGTCCTAGCCACCGTCCTCAGCCCCGTCCCTGCACGACACGACTTCCTCCACCACCTGCGCCACAAACCAGTGACTGGGGAGGGTGTTGAGGGAGGGGATGGTGTCTCAGCTCAGGACAGTGTGTGGGTGGTGGTGGACAGTTCAGGGGAGGAAGAGGAGGACCCAACACAACTCTGGTCAGCCTTCAACGAGAATGATGTGATTCAGGTAACAACACCAACCATGGCATACTCGCGGTCACAATATTAATGATAATAATGGTAATAATGATATTGATAATAATTATACAGTACATGTATTAGTAATAATAATAGTACAGGTAAGAAAAATAATAAGAATTATGATAATGATAATAACACCAACAATAAAAATAGAAATTATGTTAATGATAGTACTGTAATAATAATGATATGATGATAATAATAATAATAATGATGAATTACAATGATAATGATAAGAATATTGATAGGTAAAGGAAGATAGAGTATACAGTTTAATGGGATATATATGTATTATTTTCATAGAGCATCATAAATTATTTACAGCTGGTGAATCAAGTGCCTTTCAAGTCACTGTTCCAACATATGCTTCTGGTGTGTGAGTCTGGTGGTACCCTTCACTATGACCCCCTCCACACCAGCCACCGTGGGTTCCTCAAGCTCTTTGCCCTCGCCACGCGCCTCGTACAACTCTTTCGCAAAGGATTGATCACATACTCACAGGTCAGTCAATCCCCTTACTCTCTTCCACCGTCCTGCCTCTCCTTTTCTTTCCTTCGTACTTACTGTTCCCGCTTTCCTCCTTTTTCCTTGGTGATTGCTGTTCCTCCTCTCCTCTTTCCTTCGTGCCCTCTGTCCTTCTTCTCCTTCTCTTTTATATGTGTATACTATCCCTCCTCACCTGCTCTTCCCTTCATGTTTACTGTCACTCTTCTTCTCTTCCCTTTATGCTTGCAGTCCCTACACTCTTTCTGTGTCTTTCAATGGATAGAGCTGTGAGACATAAGATACCATTGTGTTGCCTTATAGATGAGATACCGTGGAGCCACCAAGCGCATCTGCCGACTGCTGCGCCACACCATAGAGTACGTGACGGAGCATTGGCAGGCTTTCCTTGCCTCGCATAACCTCACCCCACACCACCGTTCCCACATGCTCCAGCCAGCTCCACACTGGGCAGCACTACAGGTGAGCTTGATCAAGGGTGTTCCAAGGTTTGCCTGACACACTACTGTACTGTACCATCATTGCCCGCCTACAGTGATGAGAAACGTTTGTAGTCAGTGTGTTCGAGCACTTATAACTAATGGAATAACATTATTATAGTAATAAGAAAAGAAGCATTGATTAAACATGGAGAAATAATAATAATAATAATAAATATAATGATAGTATTAATAATGATAATAATAATGTGTTACAGGTGGAGTATGACCGTCTGTTTAAAGGTGCTGTTAATGCCATGTTCAGTTGTCCTCGGTCCGGCGCTTGGCAGTTCCTAGCAGTCATTCCCTACACCAGCGTCTCACTCACATGGTTAGACCACAACACACACACACTTCTTTATGATACACTTGGGTTGTTTTGTATTAGCTTATACAGTTATGGGGAGTAACCTATTATGCGAAAAGGAAGAGTGAATGCTTCCTGTAAACTATGCCATGAAATAAAATGCTTTGAAATTGGAGGTGATTATATTTTGTTTACTCCTTGTGGATTTAGTGATATAAGATCAGTACCCAGTGTAATAAGAAAAAGAGGGATATAGTAGCTTGACATTTTATGTGATGTTTACAGTCTGTGGAAAATAGTGTACCAGCTCCATGTTGGTGTTGGTGACGACAAGACTGAGGTGGAGCGAGGCAGCGATGAGTTGGGGACCGGGACGGGGCGAGGGAGTGCCGAGTGGGCCGAACTGGTGGGCCATAGGGACACCCGAGGCCAGTTCCACGACCGCCTGGTGGTCATGGACGAGAATGAGGCCTACTACATCCTCTCGGCCCTCGCACACATGACCTCGGCTAGGGAGAGTTCAGAGATGGAGTTTATAGAGGTGAGCATCTTGCATGATCTTACATTTAACCTATTTGTTCGAACACTACACAATTTTCTAGAAGTTTTATTCCCTTTGTTACTAAATTGTGGAATAAACTCGTAAATAATGTTGTCAATGCAGAAACTTTGCTCATATTTAATAAAGGGGTAAATAGTTTTTTGCTTCGGTAATCTGTTTTGCATTATTTTTATTCTTTTGTTTTATGTTTTCTATATAGTTTTCTTGAGCTTTGATATGTCCCCCGCTGGGACCCTTTGGGCGTATAGTAACAATACTCTCCAGCGGGGCACACTCATAGCTTCCTATAATAATAATGATAATAATACCGGTAATAATAATGCCGACGGCCCGTGTCCCTCCGGGAATGAGCACTGCATTGGCCTTGCCAGCCATCAGTGGCCCCCCAATGGGGGAGTGGACAGCTATGGCTACTGGCGGGGGAGGGTCTCCGGGTTGCCCTGTAGAGGGAGTGGGGAAGAGCGATTGTATGAGAGTTGTAACTGTGAATGTGAATGGAATGACGGATGGGACCAAGAGGCGAGAGATTGTAGAATGCTTCAAGAAAGGAAGAGTGGATGTGATGGGAGTGACGGAGACACACGTGAAAGGATGTGGAGTGGTTGAGTGTCAGGAAGGAAGGGAGAGTGGACTGTGGGAGGGAATGGAGGGAGGAGTAGTATGGACGGGTATGAATGAAAAGAGTAAAGGAAGAGGGAAGGAAGGGTGTGCGCTGTTGGTGTCTCCGTGGGTGTGGAAGGGAGTGGATGGACATGGGTGGAATGGGTCTAGAATAGTATGGATGACTGGAAAGATTGGCTTGATGAAGTATGCTTGGGTGTGTGCTTATGCACCAGTGAATGAAAAGAGTAAGACAGGGAGAGAGAAGATGAGAGTGTTTTGGGAGGAATTGAATACATGTCTGAGAGGAATTGATAATGGAAGGAGAGTAATAATGATGGGAGATATGAATGGAAAGGTGGGAGGTGAGGAAGTGGGGAATATTGTGGGTAAATGGGGTGTAGAAGGAACAAATGAGAATGGTGAATATCTAGTGGATGTCTGTGCTGAGAGGGGGTTGTTCTTGGCGAACACCTTCTTTCAGCACAAGATGATCCACAGGTATACGTGGAAGAGAAGGGATGAGAGAGGAGAGCAAAAGAGTTTGATTGACTATGTGGCAGTGGATGAAAGGTTGAGGAAGGATGTGTATGACGCAAAAGTGGTGAGAGGAATGGTCCATTGCTCCGACCATTTTGCGGTGTTGGTGAGGATGAAGGTTAGGGTTAAGTGGGAGTATAGTAGGAGGGATGAAGGGGTGAGGAATAAGAGGGAGGTGGCTAGTGGGAAATTAGATGTAGAAGAGTATAGGGAGGAATATAAGAGGAGGGTGGGTGAGGTGCTGGGAGATGTAAGGATGGGGATAGGGGAGGGAGTAGGAGTGAATGCGGTGTATGAAATGTTTAAGATGAGAGTATTAAGGACAGCAGCAGAGGTAGTAGGATATAAGTCACAGAAGAGGGGCAAGAAAGGGAGTGCTTGGTGGACAGAAGAAGTGAAAGATGCTGTAGAGGATAAGAGGAAGGCATATAGGAGAACACTACAGAGGAATGTGCCGGAAGAAGTGAGAGAGAGATGGAAAAGAGAATATAATGTGTGTAAGAGACAAGTGAAAAGGATGGTGAGTGAGAGTAAAAGGAGAGTGGATGAGGAGTTTGGTATGAAGCTGAGTGAAAAGTTTAAAGAGAACAAGAAATTATTCTGGAAGGAAGTGAAAAGAGAAAGAGGAGAAGGAAAGTCTGGTAGTGTGAGAATGAAGAGAGAGGATGGAGTTACTGTGAGTAGAAGTGAGGAAGTGAAAGAAGTGTGGAAGAGGCATTTTGATCGGTTGATGAATGGGGGGACGGGAGGGGAGGCGGTGGTGACATGCATGGGGATGGAGGCAGGTGGTAGACGACAGGATGTACAGGGAGAATTAGGAAGGGAAGAGGTTAGGAAAGCAATAGGAAAGTTGAAGATGGGAAAGGCACCGGGGGTGGATGGGATAACTGCTGAAATGTTAAAGTGTGGGGGGGAGGAAGTGGTGGAGTGGATGTTGCTTATATGTACATTGGCGTGGAGGCAGGGAGAGGTGCCAGAGGATTGGAGGAGAGCCATAATTGTACCTTTGTACAAGGGGAAGGGGAGTAAGGATGAGTGTGGTAGCTATAGGGGAATAAGTCTTCTTAGTGTACCGGGGAAGGTTTACGGGAAGGTTCTTACTGAAAGACTGATGGAAGTAACAGGGAATAAAGTTAGTGAGGAGCAGGGAGGGTTCAGAAAGGGTAGAGGATGTGTGGACCAAATATTTGCATTAAAATCAATAGTTGAGAAGTATATTGGGAAGGGTAAGAAGTTGTATGCTGCCTTCATGGATTTGGAGAAGGCATATGATAGAGTTGATAGGAAAGCTATGACAGAGGTGTTGAGAATTTATGGTGTTGGGGGGCCTTTGCTGAAAGGTATTGAGGCTTTTTATGCAGATGCAAAAGCATGTGTACGGGTAGAGGGTGATCTAAGTGAGAGTTTTAATATTAGTGTAGGGCTGAGACAGGGGTGTGTTATGTCACCATGGTTGTTCAATATATATATGGATGGTTGTATGAGAGAGGTGAAAGCCAAAGTGAATGGTCTGGGGGTGAAGTTGAGGCTGAATGAAGCAATTTGGTCCCTGGTGGCAAGTTTGTTTGCGGATGACACTGTGCTGATGGCTGAGAATGAAAGGAATTTACAGAGAGTGGTGGACGAATTTCAGTCTGTGTGTAAACGAAGGAAATTGAAGGTGAATGTAGATAAAAGTAAAGTGATGGTATTTGAAAGAGCAGAAACTGAAGTGATTGACTTTGCTACACCTTACAGAGTGGCTGTACCAACTGGGACGAAGTGTGAGATAACTCTGAGGGGTGAGAGGATGGAGGAAGTGAAGGAGTTTAAGTACCTGGGTACAGTTATGTGTAAACATGGAAGTATGGAAGGAGAAATTAGGGAGAGAGCAGTGAAGGGTAGGCAGGTCATAGGATCACTGGGGAGGATTATGAAAGGTAGAAGTGTGAGTATGGAAGTGAAAAGGGGACTACGAAATAGTATAATCCTGCCAACACTGACATATGCGTCGGAGACATGGACATGGAGTAGGGCGCATCAGTCTAGAATAGGTGCTGTGGAAATGAGTTACTTGAGAGGAGCATGTGGACTTACTAGATGGGATGGAGAAAGTAATGAGAGTGTGTATGAGAGATGTGGTATGAGTGAGAAGGCAATTGGCATTGAGTGTGGAGTGGTTGAGAGAGTGAAACGTGATACATTGAGATGGTTTGGACATGTGGAGAGAATGCAAGGCGAGGAATTTGTAAAGAAGGTGTATGGAAGTGAAGTTGTGGGACCTGGTGTGAGAGGCAGACCTCCGGTCAGATGGCAGAACAGAGTGGAAGAGTATGTAAAGGAGAGAAACATGAGGGGTAGAGTAGGGATGGACCAAGTAAGGAGGGAGTGTTGGAACAGGGAGAACTGGAGACACTTCTGCCGTGGCCACCCCCTTGGGGGGAGTTCCCGGAGGGAGCGAGGCGTCGGAGCTATAGATAGATAGATAGAATAATAATAAATAATATAATTTGCTTTATGTGGTAAAGTTGTGCCAGAGATAGAAGGTTCAAGAGAAATAAAGTACTATATTTAATTCCTTGGTGTGTTGAGGTTGTGGTGAAGAACGTGTTTGAGGCGAGCTTTGTCCATGAAGGTACGAGGGAGAGGTTGAGTCGTAATGGACGGGACTTGTTAGCATCCGTAGCTGTCCAGCATCCTGTCACTATGTCTCTACTACTCACTGCTACACAGGTAATGCTAATTCTCTCTCTCTCTGTCTCTGTCTCTCATACACTTGTTGTACTTTGCTATATTTTTATACATATTGTGGTTTGTTAATCCTGTACATTTTATTTCTTGTTGTTGTCTGCATTTTATTCCTTGGGTGTTATTGTTGTTGTTGTATAGGATGGTCTAAGCAGCGTTGGTAGCATGGCACTGTATCTGTTCCGAGCCCTGCCACTGGAGGTGTGGGTTCCCAGTGAGTGTGACGTCACCTGCCTGGCCCACTGGCTGCTCTTCATGGGCCCCCATACCACCGAGAGTCACCTGGCACGCGTCATCCTTGACCGACTCAACTGGGGACTCGACTCAAGCGGCACCAGACTCGCACTCGGCCACGACCTCCACCGCAAGGCATGTCTAATACCTGTTTATTGTTTTTTATAGTGGAGGAAAATGTCACCGATTCCTTTCACTGCAAGGCATAGTGTAACACATGTTTTATTAATTTTTTTAATAATGGAGACAGTACAGTGATTCCCTTCCTAGTAATGCAATGTGACCTTAAAATGAATGAGGTATAGTACAATTTTACAGTACAGTAGTCTATTTTTTTCTGGTTAAGGGTAAAAAATTTCTATAATACTATTTTAGCCTATTTTTTCCTGGTTCCTCGTATGGGCTAATGATTCATAATTATCACCTTTCCCTCAGACCTACAGATCAAGGCACATTGAGGGGGAAGTACAGTGTTGGTAAATCTAGAGTAAATGATTCCTCCAAACTATTCCAAGCAACAGAACACCATTATTTTTGTTCATCTGGTCCTGTTTCCTGGCATACTTTGGAGGAATCAAGGCACTCCAATGTAACAGAAGTGAATTACCCCCTTAAAACAAAAACTTAAATTGCAGATAAGGATGATTTTTTTTCATACACACTTGGGCCTATGATTAAAATGTGTGTGTGTATTGTGCGTACAGGTTGCACTGACCGTGTTGGAGGCACACACAAAGATCTGCGGTGACATGTACGCCCGCAGCCTACTGACAGAGGGAGTGAAGCAGGTCACCTCAGTCATGTACGCACCACCACCAGAAAAGGTATGCATCTGGTAACACTGTTGGATAGTCTTTAGTAGTTGTCTCTCTAATACCACCGCCAGAAATGGTATACATCTGGTAACACTGTTGGATATTCTTTAGTAATTGTCTCTCTGTAACACTTCATGACCTCTCTTAATACTTTACTATGTTCTATAATTATATCTCTCTAACACTTCACTATTTTCTGTAATATTATCTCCACTTAACACTTCACCACATTTTGTAAGTAATACTGTAGTAGGCCTACATATGTGTAACACTAATTATTTATATCTTTTTTTTTAACACACCAATATGCTCCTCTCTGTAACAATATTTTTCTACAGTATAGCCCTCCATTACACTTCCATAATTATATCCCTTTCTGTAACACTCCGCCATACTTCTTTCTGTATCAAAATTGCATTGTAACACTACCATGTTTTGTAATATTATCTTGTACAGGTGTGTGATGAGTTGCTGTTATTTCTTAAGTCAATTTGTTCTATTTTCTCTGTAGGTGTTTGATGAGTGGTCGTGGCGTATGTTGAGTCGACTGAGGCTACACCGTCTCGACCAATCCGAGGCCGAGGTGCGAGCTGTCCTGGCCTGCCCTGCCTCGCTCCTGAGACACCTCCCCGACCCCACCTCCCCTGCCATCACACAGGGGTATGTATGGTCCTTGAAGAATGTACAGTACCATGATCCCTCTTCATACATCACTTTATATATTTATATATCTGTATTTGGATATTGGACATAAGGCTCCATGACCATTACAGAGGGCTAGGTTGATACAAACACACACACGCATCACGACCACCAGAATATATTAACTTACTAATCCAGCTCGAATATATGAATTTACAAGTAATTCACTTGGCCATCTCTCTTAATGCACACCCTGTTCATATAAAGAAAATTATAAACACATGATGCTACTTTAATTTTATATCTGTTTTATATACTGTAATTTTACTGTGCTGATATCATTTACTGTCCTAATATTATTAAGTACTTGGTTGGTAGTTTAAAGGTTTGTGTGTGTAAGTGTCTGCTCCCCAAACTTCGCAGGTCTCAGATGCACGTGTTGAAACGCAGCCTGGTGGAAAAGAAACCCCTGGCACTCTTCTCTGCTCTCCTCCTTACCACATGGGGACACTCCATTCCTGAGGTCAGTGTACATCTGTGTCAGAGTAAAAATGCACTTATGGTTGAGGATTTACCAGGCCTTCAAATCACCCTTAAGGACCCTGTTATCGTGTATGAGAATTGTAGGCTTCTGATTCCCCCTGACTATGCCCCGAAACTCACTCCTTCCCTATAGGTGGTGTTTCGTGGCAATATTTGAAGGACTCATTTACCTCCTTTGCTGACTACATCACAGGGTTCCTTAAAGAGTTTCTCCCTTATTAAAAAACAAAACAAAAAACACACATGTGATTCCCTCCTGCCTCCAGATCTGTGAGCGCGGCGTTGAGTGTATACATGAGCTGGTGATACAGGGGAGGTACGAGGCTGCCATCACAGCCCTCGCACACATCACACCGCTCTTCTTCTCACAACCAGAGGACCTCATCACCAACACCAAGTAAGAGTGATTGTTAAAATGTCGGGAGGTCTTGTGTTAAATTTGTGTCTTTCATTGTGTTTAAAGTTTCATTTTATTTGTACCATCCATTTTATCATTTGATTTGTGTTTTTCATTAAATTATATAATCGCTCTCTTTCTCTCCGTACTTACTCTCTCACTCATGTACTCACTCACATACTTATGTACCCAACTACTCACTCAATTACTCACCCACACTCATTTACCCACACACACCCACTCCTTGACAGGTTGATGGTAGGAGTACAGAAGATACTGAGTGCAGACCAGACCTACTTGAGCCTTGCCAAAAGTTTAGTTGTGTCAGCTTGTCCAGGCAAGATTCTCACTCTCTTTGCTGCCATGATACTCAACCACATCACCAACTATACCAGGTTAGTATTCGGTCCTGTTTGTGCCTTTGTTAAATAAAAAGTGTTTAATATTTTAGTGTTATATCAAGGTGGTGTGTAGGAAAATTCATGGTGTTGGCGATGGCATGGTACCGGTACGATATCTCCGTGAACACACAACAGAGCCATCGTACTGATACCACTATGCCATTGACAACACCACACACATTCTTGCATACAACCTTGTTAAAACACTAAAGTATTTAATACTTATAAAATATTTAACTACCACATAATGCCTTAGGTATGGTCTGGGTAACGGTGCGGGTGGAGTGCGGTTCTGGATGCAGCTGTTGGTGGGTGTGCCGGAGTGGGTGAAGGATGGTGGTGCTCTCTATCTCCTGGACACCATCTGTCAACACGCCTTCACACATCCCCCACTCTGGAACCATGTACTACAGGCCTTCTCTGACGTCGCCAAGGTGTGTGTGGGTGTGTGTGTGTAAATGCCTTTTCTGATGTGGCCAAGGTGTGTGTGTGTTGTAGTGAGTTGTTATTGTCTTGGCCATACTGCACCAACAATTCCAAATGATTATGTCCGTAGATACATGTTTGGCATACATTTCATTAGTAGTAGTTGTAGTATTAGTACAGTAGTAGTGGTAGTAGTAGTAGTTCAAGTGATTGCTTTCATTATGGCTGTAAGTCTGTTTTGTTTTTTCTGTTAATTTTTTGTAAGGGAAGATAGTAGTAGTAGTAGTAGTAGTTAGTAGTAATACAGTAGTCATAGTGGTGGGTGAGGAGTTGTGCAAAATGAATCATAAGTGTTAAAGGGGAAGTACAGTGTTGGTAAATCTGGAGCAAATGATTTCTCCAAACTATTCCAAGCAACAGACCACCATTATTTTTCTTCATTTGGTTCTGTTTTCTGGCATACTTTGGAGGAATCATGGCACTCCAATATAATCAAAGTGAATTACCCCCTTAAATATTGTGTTACAGGAATGTGAACAAGGCAGCAGTAATGGTAGTGACAACAACAGTAGTAGTGGCAGTGGTGGTGGTGGTGTCCTGGGGCTTCTCTTGTGGCTGACCTCCTCCTCCTCCAGTGGGGGGCGGTGTTCCCTGCTGGTGCGTGCGTCTGCCCCTCAGTTCCCCTGGTTCACGCTGGCAGCCCTCTCCCTCGACACGCAGCGGGAGGTGTCGTCGGGGCTCTGGCCGGGGTTACTCACTCGGCTATACTCAGACCCCAACATCACACTCGAACAGGCACTCAAGGTAAGGTTATTATATTTAGAGATAAATTGATACATAGACAGAGGGATAGATGGATAGATAGATGAATAGAGAGATAGATAGATAGATAGATAAATAGAGAGATAGATAGATAGATCAATTAACAGACAAAGGGATAACTCGATAAATAGGTATACCTGTACTAACAACAACAACTTACAGCTTCCCCTCATTTCACATAATCTTTCCAAATAAGATCTGGAAGGAGAACTGAGCCTGGGTAGCAAACCTCATAATGTCCTTAAACCAACTGAGGACATTATGATACGAATTATAGCTTTCCTTTTTTAACAGACTGCATCTCCCTCTTCAATTTTTTTTTTTTTTTTTTTTTTTTTTTTTTTTTTTTTTTTTTTTTTTTTTTTTTTTTTTTTTTAACCTTTAGTACAAGTCTTCTCACCTCTTCTTATTACCACAGTCATTCCTCCCAATACATTTTCTCTCATAAATTTTCTCTCTTAATACATTTTTTCTCTAATACATTTTCTCTCTTAATACATTTTCTCTCTCATACATTTTCTCTCTAATACATTTTCTCTCTAATACATTTTCTCTCTAATACATTTTCTCTCTCCATAGGACGTTGAAGGAGTACTGGGTCTGGGTAACATCACATCGTCCAGCCAACTAAGTATATACCGTTGGGGTCAGCAAGTAGTGGACCTTCCCCATGACCACTCAGCCTTTCCCGTCACTCTACAAATGTACCTCACACTACACCTCGCTAGGGTACCTCCTCGACCGGGGTACGCTTGTTGTTGTTGTTGGAGTGATTGTTGACGTAATATATGGCTTAATGTAAAAATTATATAGCTTTAAATTTGGAATATCACATGTGTTTCTCTGTATAAAATTGTTGATAATAAACTGCCGATGGTGTTGCAGGTGGAAGCGTATTAAGGCAAAAAGTGACTTTAAACAGAATAACGATGTTGATATTGCTGCAGGAATTACGAGTGAAAAAATCTGACATTGAACAGAATGATGATGTTAATGATGATGTTGGTGTTGCAGGAATTACGAGTGGGAAAACTTAACCAAAAACAGAAATATGACAATGATGTTGTTGTTACGGGAATTACAAGTGGGAAAACGTATCCTCAAACAGAAATATGACGATAATGTTGTTGTTGTTACAGGAATTATGAGTGTGGCAGCGTGGTGGGTCGGTTCTACCAAGGCTTCGTCAACTCTGGGTTCCTGGCCAAGATAAAGAAGAAGGTTTTGGCCGCGGCGGAGCATCTAGAGAAACGCCTCAGTCAACTCACACAGGAGGACGACATGGATAAGGATAGTACAGTGGTTAGTGTTTAGGGTCACTTTTGTTCACTCAATCTGTTGCCTACTCACTAATTCACTCACTCACTCACTTGCTTAATTGATTACTCACTCACTTGCTTAATTGATTACTCACTCACTTGCTTAATTACTCATTTGCTCACTCACTTGCTTAATTACTCACCCATTCACTTGCTTGCCCACTCACTCACTCAGTTACACACACACTCATTCACTTGCTTGCCCATTCATTCACTTGCTCACTTGTATATTCACTTAGATCACTTACTTATATCACTGCAACTCTAATTAACTTATTGCTTTCATCCTCTCTCTCTCTCTCTCTATTTATATACGGTATTTATCTTTATCTATCTACATGTACCTATCTATCTATCATTCTACCCACCACCAATAGATACGAGAGCTGGGTGAGCGAGTGAGTCTGGTACGAGGGATGTGCGGTTGGCTGGAGGAGACACGGCTGTATGAACCTGGCGTGTACCTCCCTGCCCTCCCTCCACACCTCCTGCCTCACAGACTCACCTCCATATTTCAGGTCAGTACAGTACACAATGTTTATGTCTGTTAGGGTTTTTTTTTTTTTCTTTTTCCCACTAGATGACGACACCTTATTTATACACGTCATTATCAGGAGAGGGGGATACTATATTATGTATTATTATTATGTTGCTAAATGTTTTATTTTTAAAGTTAATGCTATATACGGTATAATTTTCATGTTTGCCAAGGTTTTATTCTCGTAAAGGGAGAAGATACCTTGTATAATCTCTTTGTTGTGGGTGAATTAATGGAGGGCTGCTGATTCCTCCAAACACACACACACACACACACACACACACACACACACACACACACACACACACACACACACACACACACACACACACACACACACACATAGACACACACATAGACACACAAGCACAAACACACACACACACATAGACACACAAGCACAAACACACACATTCACTCACTCACTCACTCCCACCTCCTATCTTGCTCTCTCTAATATGTTCTTATTTCTCCATCACCCTAGGCCAACTGGGAGCCGTGGCCAGAGGCAGTGGACCGCCAGGCAACTGAAGAGAGTGAACGCAAGCTTCTCAGGTGTGTGTGTGTGTGTTTTTTTATTAGAATTATATTACAAAATAGACTGTCTATTATTGTGTCAGATTGTTCTTTGGCACTAGTTTGGGTCAATCACCATCAGTTATGTGTTATTCATAATAGACTTTCTAGTACTTTTGTCCGTTTATTTCTTGGTACAGATTTGTGAGGAGTTTGATTGCCTTCAGTTCCTACATCAAAACAGACCACTTAGTACATTATTGTGTCAGTCTGTTTCTTGGTACAGATTTGGGAGGAATTTGGTAGCCTTCAATTCCTCCATCAAAACAGATTACTGTACCTAATATTTGTGTCAGTCTGTTTCTTGGCACAGATTTGTAGGCCTCAATTCCTTCATCCAACAGAGTGTGGGAGGGCCATCGCCAGGGTGGAGGGGGTGACGCCAGTACGGGGTCCCCCTCCACCTCCCCCCGCCACCAACGCCACCCAGCTGCCACTCCTCCGCCGCTGGACCCCCGGGCGGCCATACTACGGCGGCTGGACACATATGAGCCACCCCAACCACCCCCCAAGGTTGCCCCACGCACCCCACTCCACACCCCACGGCTGGAGGTGAAGACAATGGTAGACAGAGATGCTCTACTCACTCTGGCACGACGATATACTAGTGAGTTGTTGTTGTTGTTGAAGTTCCTCAAGCTGTCTGGCCGAGCAGCCCAGAGCTCCTGAGGAAGGCCACGGCCTGAACCGGGCTTTCCCACAATGCCCTCAGAGAGTGTATGTTGTGTTGTTGGCGAGTGTGGTTGTGTGCGTTGCAGTCTTCAATAATGTGTTTAATAGAATGGGGTGCTGTGTTGCAGCCTGGACAGGCATCCGCAATGGCTCCATCCAGCTTCTTCTGATATGTTGTTGTTGTATGTGACAGTGTGTGTGTGTGTATTGTGTTGTGTTGTGTTGTGTATGATGAGGTAAACCAAGGTGGATGTGTGCTTGAGTGTGTGCGTGTGTGTGTGTTTGAGAGAAAGAGGGAAAGAGTGATGTGTTTGTATATGTGTGTATTAATGAAACTGATATAAAGTCATGTATATTGTATAGTACCGTATGTTTTTTATCTATACAAGACTGTGTGTGTGTGTGTGTGTACAGGTGTGGTGGTGGAACATTCAGCAGCGGTCAACCTATGGAGCAATGAGATGTGTGCGCTGGACTGTGTGTACGTGGAGTTGCTGCCGTCACTGTGGGTCAACACTAACACTAAGGCAGTACTCTCAGCTCAGTGTAAACCACCAAAGATTGGACGCACACAGCCTGAATGTTCCGGTCATGCTAGTATTGTCATGGAGGTCAGTCTCTCTCTCTATTTTTCTAGACATTTATTTATATATATATATATATATTTTTATCTATACAGTCTCTCTATCCCTCTCTCTCTCTAGGCATTTATTAATTTATACAGTACAGTAAACCCTTGATATTATTAAAATGTGAACATTTTTTGTATCTATCACCAACTCGAGTTATTCCTTCAAACTATACTAGAAAACAGACTAACTCAGGATACAAGCAAGTGATCTGTTTCATAGCACAGTTTGGAGGAATCAGCAACACTCAAATTTGCCAACTACAAACTACAAAGTGTTGGTGTACATTAAGTGTTTCCCGTTGGTGTGTTGTGTTTGCAGTATTCCGAGGCGCGTGTGAGGGAGCGTGAGACAGCGAGGGCGGAACAGAACCGTGAACAACGAGAGGCAGTGTTACAACGTTGCCAGAAGCCACCGCCACTACAGCTGTGTCAGGCCGCAGTCAGTCTGGAAGCAATCATTACGTGAGTTCTGTATTTTCTCTCAGTTTGTACATCTTATAGTTATTAATATTATTATTATTATTATTATTGCTGTACATGCAAACAAGAATAGTAGACCCTTCATGTAATACAATTAAGGACAGTACTGTACTTATATTCATCAATTCAGTTTACTCTCAGTCCCTCATTGAAGACCACCAAATGATTTCCCAGGCTTCTGTTATCACTACGGTACCATACGTACTAAGTGATCTACCGGGCCTGTATTGAAAACGACAGGTGTTCAGTACCTCAGCCATATATCAAGGGCTTTTCCAGCAACAACACACACACACACACACACTTCTCCACATGCACCCCTATACATACACACATACACACATACACACACGGACATAACGAATATAATCATATACACACACACACACTCACTATACACATCACTCTACAATTACATCGCCTAAAAAGACCATTACGAAGTCTATAGGCATTAATTATACCCCAATAACCAAAAATAACCTCAATCTTTCCCAGGAGCCTCATCACAGCTTACCGTCGCACCACAACAACAGCAACAGAAAGCCAACACAACAACCACCAACAACGCCCACTACTGCTCAATGGTCGTCAGCTGTTCTATGATATCGTCCAGCTCACCTCGGATGACACCTGCTTCTACCCGCCAGCCAAGCAGCTCATCGCCTCATGTGCTCAGGTCTTGGGTCAGGTGGGTTTGTGATGTGTGTGTGTTTTGGGTAATCATGTTTAGTGTATGTGTGTTTTGAGTACAGTAATTAATTTTAGTATACATTTGTTTTGTGAAATTCTTTGGTGTACAGTGTATGTGTGTTTATTTTGGGATATGTCTTTGTAGTACATGTGTGTACTGAATTACTAGTCTTGTTTCCTGGCATAGTTTGGAGGAATCAGTAGCCATCCAAATCACCCACCATGGTACAAGTTGCCCCTCTTGGCTCCACTTTTGATTTGTCTCTGTTAAAAGTTTGTTGGAATTACCCCATTGAATCCACTCATCATTTTGACCATCATTTACAAATTATACCATTAATTCTACTCCTCATTTTCTCTTCCAGAAGTTTGTGAGAATGACCCCATTAAAAACACTCATAATTTTGTTTCCTTGAAGTTTGCAAGAATTACCCCATTAATAAAACCAGCTCCTCATTGTGTCCATTAAATGTTTGTGAGCATTACCCCATTAAACCCACTCATTATTTTGTCTATCAGGAGTTTGTGAGAATTAATCCATCAACTCCTAAAAGTTTGTGATAATTACCCCATAAATTCTACTCCTTGTCTTTGTCTCCTGAGAGTTACCCCATTGAATTCACTCCTTGTCTTCTCTGGCAGGAGTTTGTGAGCGGCCATGAGGAGTGCCAGGAGTCATTGGTGGGTCAGGTGGTGGAGTTAGGGGGTCGCCTTGGGGGTCACCTGGCACCCCACTTCACCCCTGCCTCCACCCCTACACACACCTTCCTAACGCTGTACGCTTCCCTCGCGCCACACGCTACACGCACCCCAGACCACATCTTCATGCTGCTCTCAAAGGTTGGTGTGTTTGTGTATGTATTTGTGTGAGTGAATCAGTGTTTGTGTATGTATGTGTGTGTGTGTTTCTGTGTACAGTATTTGTGTGTATGTGTGTGTGTGTGTGTGTGTGTGTGTGTGTGTGTTTCAGGGAATGATGAGATGGTTGTATTTTATTTTGTATTTCCATTAGTATTTAGATTTAAGTTTTGTGTTCTAGTTGTATACCAGTTTATATTTCATTTGTATTCCACTTTACATTTCTATTTTGTACTCCAGTTTTTTTTCCAGTTTCTATGGAAGTTTGTATTCCTGTTGTATTCCAGTTTAGCCTAACCTTTTTTTATTAATTTGACCTTTATGTATTACAGTTTGACCTTGTATTCCATTTTGTATTCAATTTTTCTAATAGTTTAACCTTTATTGTATTCACTTGATCTTGTATTATTTATTGTATCATAATTTGACCCTGTATTCTATCTTGATGCAGTTTGACCTAGAGCGTTGGCTGAGCGTACAGAGACCCTCCATCAGCGACCGCACCCAACTCCTCAATTCAGTGGAGGCCGCCCTGTCTGCCCTCCTGCCCTCCTCCACACCTCAACTCCTACCTGTCCTTGAGGTGGGTAAAGATTCATCCCAGAATAGAGGGACCCGTTGAAAAGTTTTGCTTATGTCAGGGTTCATTACCTTGTTTATCGCCTCAAAATATAGGGAGCCGTTGAATAGTTTTGCATGCGTCGGTATTCATTACTTTGTTTAACACCTTAACATAGAAGGGCTCATTTGAAAGTGTTGAATATGTAATATGTTCATTGTCTTGTTCATCACCTTGAAAAATATACACTAGATTTGATATTTGAGTTTGGTACAGTATGATCAGATTCACCCCAAAATTAAAATGCTCCATTGAAAAGTGTTGCATGCATCAAAATTCAATGCTTTATTTATCATTCCACAATAGAAAGACCCTGTTAAAAGTTTTGTATATGTCAGTGTTCTTTGCTTTGTGTATCATCCTAAAATCCACCAGTTAATCATTCCATCAGTCAATTGAAATGTGTCACTGACTCCGCTGGTCTGGTCCCCCCCCCATCCCCCCCACAGCTGTACCGCATCCATCTGCTCACTCTGCTGGACTACAGGTTCCCGGAACACTACTGTCATGTCCTCACCTCACTGCTTCACCTCTCAAGCAACACACAGGTCAGCACACCACATATACAGTACAGTTGGTCCTGGATATAATGCTAATGAATGCAGTACAGTAATTCCCATGTTTATTACTGTTGTTGTGGGTATGTATGATACTGTTTGTAATAAATCGGTGTACAGTACACCATCTTTATCCACTGGTTTATGAGTGTGTGATGTACAGTGAGGTTTAGCTGTACATAAATAGATTCATTACAAACACTGCAATACACATCCATAACATCAGTGGAAAGCAAGGGATTTCTGTACTCTCAACCCTCTATTTAAGGGATTTCCATATAAGGGACTTCTGATTTAAGGGACTCCATATTCAAACTGACAAACGGACAGGACCATTAGAAAAATCCGCTGCTTGAAACATCTGTCTGCTAAGTGATTAGTCATTTTCAACTAAGGAACAAATTGAATCCCCATTTAGTCCCATAAATCGAGGTTTGAGGATACTTGTCTGTTTGGCCACCAATACAAGTGCTTTAGTCTTCACTGCCAAGTCATAAACCACATTTTTTTGTCATTATACTCAGGACAATGAGGACTAAAGGCAGGAAGACTACTCACTGTACCTTTTAATCATAACAGTACTGTACTCTACTCTTCACTCTTTCCCACTGACACTTTTCTCATGGCTCTTAACCCTTCACTCTTTACCTTTCACACTGTCCCCTTCACTTTTTACCCTTCACTCTTTACCCTCAACTCTTTCCCCATCACTCCTTCCCCATCACTCCTTCCCCTTAACCCTCAACTCTTTTCCCTTGACTCTTAAGGTGGTAATTGGAATGCCTTGATTCCTCCAAAGTATGCTAGGAAACAGGACCAGAAGAGCAAAAATAATGGCATTCCGTTGCTTGGAATAGTTTGGAGGATTCAGTTGCTCCAGATTTACCAACACAAAATTTCCCCCTTAATCCTGGACTCTTTCTGTTCACTATACAGGATGACATTGGTAGTGGTGTTGGTGAGGGTCTGTGGTATGACCTAATCAACACCTTGGCAGCAGGAGTGTCCACCTTCACTCCTGGGATGGACACTGACACACTCCTCAACACCATCAGGGAGTTTGCTCACCACCAGACACGCCTCTCTCACTCCATGGTATGTGTGTGTGTGTGTGTGTGTGTGTGTATATTATTTTGGTATACCTTTTCTTTGTTTTCATTAGCCTCATTTATGTCTCTGGTTGTGTATCATCTTTATATTTGCAGTATTTCATATTGATTAAAACAACAGTTTTTGATAATTTGGGTGTGGACATTAAATTTTCTTGTTTCAGGTTGAGTTTCATTTTTATATTTTATTTGAATAACATTGTGTGATATCTGGGTCGTGACACTAAATTTTCCCGCTACGTCAGGTTGAGGACACGTTGAAACAAGTGTCGAGTTACTTTGTGGAGCAGCGTCTGGAGTGTGGTCTGTACGGTCTCTACCCACGCTACCGTCCCTATGTACAGGCCCTGGCACTCTTCCTCTGTCTGCTGTCACATGCATACATTGCCTCAGTCTTCCGCAACACCAGGGCCACCGTACACAGTCAACGTGAGTCATGTCATTGCACGTAGAGATTTGATTTGTAGAGTTTTATGTAAATATAGATTGATACGTAAACAGATTGAATTAAAGTATGTATTAACTTATTAGGTTTGTAAATTGATATATTAACATATCAGGTGATATTTCTGTGGTCTTGCAGTGGTGAGGGAGGTGTGGTGGGCGGTGGAGGGGCTGTGGGCGGGGTGGGTGGCTCCCTTGGGTGGCCAGGAGAGGGAGGGTTGGCCAGGGTGGCTGAGGGGCCTGACCAGGGATGTGCCGCTCCTTCTGCCATGGACACCAAGTGATGCCAACACTGCTGACTCCATGATGGCACTTTTCTCAGCCTCACTCCACTACATGCACGACTTGATACCAGGTCAGTTTCACCTTTGAATAGGAGGTAGTTCTCTTATTTGTTATATTAAGTTCAGTGACATACTTTATGGCCTGAGTTGTAATTATACTTCAAGTTGTTGTCATGACTGTGTATTTTCCAGTCACTAAGTCCTTTCATAAAGCAATCAGTATACTAGCCAACCAACCAGTGAATCAGTCAGTCAATCTATCTGTCATTCAGTCAACCATTCAATCAGTAATTCAACAACCCAGTCAGTCATTAAGTAAACCTACTTACTTACCAGCCAACTAACCAACTACCTAACCAGTCCTATTTGTTTACATTGTGCCACAGGTCGATGTGAGGTGCTGGGACTGACCCTAGAGTACTACAGCAACACCTTCGCCAGCCGAGAGGTGAAGAGTCACGTGCTGGTGGTGGTACACGCACACCTGGCGCCCCTGCCCTGGCACCACCTACACCCCTCACTCCAACACACACTCATCTTCTCTAAGGTATTAGGTTTATATATATTTGTTTGTACAATGACTGCGATTAAGGGGAGATTCTCTTGTTGGCAAGATGGAAGACTACTGGTTCCTCCTAACGAAGCCAGAAAACAGACGCCCATAATGGTACTAAAAGGGATCTGTTTCTTGGCATAGTTTGGAGGAATTGGAGACCTTCCAATTCACCAACAAAAGAATCTCTTCTTATGTTCCAACACTATAAATATACCCAACTACCTGTCCCATACCTTACTGTCTTATGTACTGTCTTATATTATAGGTTGTACTGTCTTATATAACAGGTTGTAATGGTTTATGTTAAGGGTTATACTGTCTCTTATTACATGTTTTATGTAGTGCGTTATATAACTTATATTACTGGTTATAATGTCTTGTATTACAGGTTGTAGAGCAGTATTTACCAGAGTGCCACAGTTTTATTGGCAGTATCCTGATTCAAATCAATTGGAGTAGAGTGTTGGAAGCTGCTCTTAACTCCACACCCACATATCAGTAAGATCAACATTATATCTGTTAATTCACCCTAAGTCTTTGTGATTTTCCTGGGTAGTATTTTTGTTATTTTGTGGTTAATTTGGTGGGTTCTGGTTGCTTCAGATTACAGTAGGTTCTCATCATGACATTAACCTGTTTAACATTTCTTGATTAATACAGGCCCAGACGCCCAGTAGATCACTTAAATTTTTTGGTCATGAGTAACAGACATTTGGGAGAACATAATTTGGTGGTCTTCAATGAGGGTATGAATGTAAAATGGAGTGGCAGTGGGAAATGAATAATCAAAACCTGGGAAAACAGTTGGTGGTCTTCAGTAAGGGTCTGAGTATAAAATAAAGTAGTGGGTAACAAATAACAGAAGCCTGGGAAAATATTGGGTGATCTTCAATGAGGGACTGAGTGTAAAATAAAGTGGTGGATACAAGTATATTTCCGCTATACCAAGGGTTTACCGTATACTACCTAAGCTATCACCATGTTCAATCTCGCCGTCTCTGTCCCCACAACAGGTGTGAGGCGGGGGTACCTAGTGGCTGCGTGGAGAGCCCTGAGCCCGGCGATGCAGTGGCCAGACTACACACTTGTCTCCTCAACCTCCTCGTTAGGCTGTCAATGGAACCTAGCGTTAGACAGGTACAGTAAATGCCAGAACCTCGCAACATTTTTTCCTTCCATCAGTGTGTGTGTGTACGAAAATGTATGCATAGTAGGTCCCCAATATAACACTAACCTTCTTGTTTAAATGAGGCTCAGTGCATTACAAAGGTAGTCTGTATGGTAATCAATAACAGAAGCCTGGGAATGCATTTAGTGGTCTTCAACGAGTGACTGAGCATATAACAAAATGATGGATACAAATATGCAATGTACACGTATACAGTATGTGTGTTTTATCAAGGGTCAGATGTAGTCTAATTTGTCTCTCCTTTTTCCACCCTCCAACTCACACACACACACACACACACAGGCGCCACAACTCCCTCAGCTGCTGGAGGAGGCGGAGGGTTGGGGTTGGTGGAGTGTGGACGGAGAGAGTTTTCAGCGTGTTGTCAACTGGTGGGTAATGAGCTGCGACCCTAGGATAGTGCTGGCCCTCCCTGACCCCAGTCCCGTCGACCTTGCTGTCATAAGGTGAGTTGTTGATGTTGTTGTTATGCCTTGGTTGTGGTTATTATTTTATTAGTTTATATATTTATTTATTAATTATATTATACTGTAATATTATTATTTTTTTTTTTTATTATTATTATTATTATTATTATTGTTGTTTATATATTTATTTATTATTTATATTATACTGTACTGTAATATTATGATTTTTTTTATTTTATATATTTATTACAGTATTATTATTGTTTTTTATTTACTTATTTCATTTATGATTGAGTGTGAAAGAAAACTGCCTTAGGCACTAGTTGTTAGTGTTATTTAAGCTACATAGGAATTACACAAAGGATAATGATGAACACAAACTTATCTAATGAACGTTTAAGTTATTTATTAATTTATTTTATTTATTTACTTATTAAACATCTTGATTTCACACACCACAATAGAACAACACTGATTGTTACTGATTCCTCCAAACTATACCACAAAACAAACTCAACACATGTATTCTGAGGCACTGGTCTGTTTTGTGATGTAGTTTTGAGGACTCCTGATTCCTCCAAACTATACCATAAAACAAACCCAACACATGTATACTGAGGCACTGGTCTGTTTCCTGGCATAGTTTGGAGGAGGAGACATAGTGAAGTGACATCATCAGGTGTTTGTAATTATTTGTGTTGTTGTGTAGGTTGGATTTGGTTGGCCCTCTGCTGGTCGTTCCACCTCATACCTGCAGATTGATTAGGTTAGGTTAGATTGGGTTGAGTTCTATGTGTGTGTGTGTGTGTGTTTTTTTTTTTTTTTTTTCACATCGTAACTCTTCTGGTTTCTTATACACCCCACCACTTCTCTACACACCACACCTCTTTGTTACACACACCACCTCTATCTCTACACCCCCACCACTTTCTCTACACCCCCACCACTTCTCTACACACCCCACCACTTCTCTACACACTCCACCACTTCTCTACACACCCCACCACTTCTCTACACACACCACCTCTTTCTTACACACCCCACCACTTCTCTACACACCACACCTCTTTGTTACACACACCACCACTTCTCTACACACCTCACCACTCCTCTACACACCCCACCACTTCTCTACACACCCCACCACTTCTCTACACACCACACCTCTTTGTTACACACACCACACCTCTTTGTTACACACACCACCTCTTTGTTACACACACCACCTCTTTGTTACACACACCACCTCTTGCTCTACACACCCCACCACTCCTCTACACACCCCACCACTTCTCTACACACTTCACCTCTTTCTTACACACCTCACCACTTCTCTACACACCCCACCACTACCACACACTATTTGTCCACTTACTTATCCTTATTTGAGAGTAGTTTTGAGAGACACTTGCCCCACACCATCACATAGAGGACCCTCCCTACCATCACCACCACCAGGAAGCTCCCTACCGCTGCTAGGCTGGCATACAGACCTGTGTGTAAATGAGTCGTTCAAATATTGCCACGAAACACCACCTATAGGGAAGAAGCTTGTTTCGTGGCATAATCAGGAGGAATCAGAAGCCTCTAGTTCTCATACATGATCACAGGGTCCCTTAAGATAGTTATGCTTACATTATAAAGTGAAGCATAGTAGCGGTTAATAGACTAAGTACTGTACGATTAACATTACCTGAGATATTGTCAACTTGGGGTAATGTTCTGACACTGTAGCAGCCTCCTTGTAGTATCACCTCCTCCCCTGGTCCTGCCCCCTCCACGCCCCCCCACTGCCTGGCCTCAACACACACACGGTAGCGAGTGTCTGAAGTCAACTCTCGTATCTAATGTGGATGTGTTGAGGGAGAGAGGTGGTGTGAAGTATTTTTGAAAGTATGGGAAAGCACCAAACAGTATTACAAAATTCATTATCAAAACTGCATCCTTACTACACACAGGCATATACATGAACACACACACACACACACACACACACACACACACACACACACACACACACACACACACACACACAATTAAATATGCTGTACTGTACACACACGCACATAAGCTCGCACATAAGGGCTTCTATTTCCTCCAAACTATGCCATGAAACACACTACTGTAGTACTTCAGTCAACCAGTATGGTAAGGAATCTGTTTTGTAGCATAGTTGGAGGAATCATCAGCCCTCCAAACTGCTCACACACTACAGACTTTTCTCACAAGATAACCCCTAATAGCAGAAAACATTATAATATTGTTATGTTGCTTACTGTGTGTTGATATGTGTGTGGTCTGGTGTGGTTGATGTGTGTGGTTTGTTTTGGCAGCTGGTCCAGGATATGCACACTGCTGTTGTTATTGTTCTCAGGCCTCACTGATACTGTCACCTGTGGATACATAAAAAAATAATAAGAGTTATAATTGAATCTTTGTACAGTAGATCCTTTGAAATATGAATAAGTACTTGTATTCACTACCACTTCAATTTACATTCAGTCCCTCATTGAAGATCACCAAATGGATTCCCAGACTTTTATTATTCATTAGTCATTACCATACAATCTAAGTACAGTAGGTTTGTGCACACACACACACACACACACACACACACACACACACACACACACACACACACACACACACACACCACTATAACACACACACCCCCCTACCATCCACTATAACACACACACATGTACACACACACCACACACCACTATAACACACACACCCCTACCATCCACTATAACACACACACATGTACACATACACACACCACTATAACACACACACACCCCTACCATCCACTATAACACACACACATGTACACACACACACACCACACACCACTATAACACACACACACACCCCTACCATCCACTATAACACACACACATGTACACACACACACACACACCACTATAACACACACACCCCTACCATCCACTATAACACACACACATGTACACACACACACACACCACTATAACACACACACCCCTACCATCCACTATAACACACACACATGTACACATACACACACCACTATAACACACACACACCCCTACCATCCACTATAACACACACACATGTACACACACACACCACACACCACTATAACACACACACACCCCTGCCATCCACTATAACACACACACATGTACACACACACACACACCACACACTACTATAACACACACACCCTTACCATCCACTATAACACACACACATGTACACACACACACACCACGAACCACTATAACACACACACACCCCTACCATCCACTATAACACACACACATGTACACACACACACCACACACCACTATAACACACACACACCCGTACCATCCACTATAACACACACACACACACACACACACACACACACACACACCATACATACATACATTACCTTGTGTTGTGTGTTGTTATAAGCTTTGAGTGTGAGGGTAATGGTATCTGATGCAGCCCACACAGTATCTAAGGAAATAGTATGAGCTGTTTCAATCCTTTCCTCTGTAGTGATGCCTGGATGTACCACACTCTGTAATACATACATACATACATATATACATACATTAGCACAGGTAGATACACATATATGTACACAGAACAACATGCATATCACACACACACACACACACACACCCATACACAGATAATACATGCATACATTTGCACAGGAAGACATACACAGAACAGCATGTATTAACACACACACACACACACACACACACACACACAAGTAATACATACATACACTAGCACAGGAACAAACACAAACACACTGCTGGTTTGATGTAATACACTCTGTACTGTAGGTTACACATACACCACTTCTCACCACCACTTCTCTACACATACAGTACATACATGAAAGTACACATATACACACACACTCACAAAAGCATATATTAACATACACATTAATATACAAACAATATTTTAGTAATGCATAGAATCGTATATTATTATTATTATTATTATTATTATTATTATTATTATTATTACTGTTGTTCTTGTAGTTATTATTGTTAGTTTTTTTTTTTACTATTGCTGATGTTATTATTATTATTATTATTATAATTATTATTATTATGATTATTATTATTATTACTACTGTTGTTCTTGTAGTTATTATTGTTAGTTTTTTTTTTTTACTATTGCTGATATTATTATTATTATTATTATGATTATTATTATTATTATGATTATTATTATTATTATGATTATTATTATTATTATTATTATTATTATTATTATTATTATTATTATTATTACCTGAAGTAGAAGTATAAACAGCCACTCCCCTCCTCTTATTCTGTATTTCTCTCTCATGGTACAGTAGTTACCTCACCGACACTGAAAAATTACACGAGTAAGTAGGTAGGTAGGTAGGGAGGGAAGTAGGTAGAGAGATGAATGGGTAGGAAGGGAGGAGATGGGTGGATTGGAGGGGAGAGAGGTAGGGAAGGAGATAGAAGGGTAGGGAGAGAGGTAAGGAGATGGATAGGAGGGAAGGAGATAGAAGGGTAGGGAGAGAGGTAAGGAGATGGATGGGTTGGAAGGGAGGGAAAGAGATAAATGGGTAGGGAGGGAGAGAAAGAGGTAGGTAGGTAGGAAGGAGACAGACAGACAAGGATAGACATACAGACAGACAAGTATATGCACATACCGACGAACAGACACACACACACACACGGTTATGAAATACGCAGTAGAAATCTTGGGTAAAAGTTGTAGGGGAATTTTTGAAGGCTCCGGAGTCCTTCCAGATTGTATCAGGACACACACACACACACACACAACTTTAAAGAAAAATATGATAATTGGGTTTTAAAATACGGGACATTACGAGCGTGACTTAATCCTGTAAAGATACAAATAGGTAAGAACACACACACACACACACTGAGATAGTAGAGCTATTTCCATGTCGCACTTTGGAGGAATCAGTAGCCTCCAATTGCATATTCGTGTGTAGAATATTGCAATTATTATAAGCTTGGTTGAGGCAGGCAGACGATTCGCAAATTTGCCTTTGTTGCAAATATGGGACTGCAAAGTTGTGTTATTGGTCAAGGAAGAAAGTTTGGGGGTAATTTAAACATTCCTCGAGATTGAAACACAACAACTTTTTGAAACATATAACAATTACCGGTTCAATAGGTGGATGAGAAGGGAAGGAAGTTTACATGTAGAGTGGGAAGTGGTACGTGCATCTCCTTGCGAGTGTGCAGGGTGACTGAACCAGACATATTCCCTCTGGCTGTATATAATCCAGGCTGCATGACTTGTGGGTAAATGGAATCCTGGGTAGAGTTACCAAATGTTGCTTTAACTTGCTTAAGGGGTTTAATTAATGCACTTTTGGTATGTACAGTTGGACACATGAATGGGTGGTACAGCCCAGGTGAAAGATACTTGTCCCATTTGAGTAACCAGTGTCTATTGTCAGGTACTTGCTTTTTATTACCATCCTCAATACTGACTTCTGCCACTGATGTCTCCTATTTGGCACTAAGGAACTTTATATTGGGAGAAATTGACCATCTCTCACTTGGGCTGTACCACCCATTCATGTATCTAACTGTACACTCGCGCACCACAATCTCTAGCCCACCTGAGTTTGGGGCGGCGATATGGCTCGGATCCTTTCTGGACGACAGCCCACTGAAACCAAGACCAATAACACTTATTGGTCTTGACTGAAACTATCACAAGGTCAGACCCGCACCAACAGAAATGCTTCGAAAAATTTTAAAGGGATCTGACTCACCGTGTTATGTAAACCTTATATACAACTCTTTCTGTGGTTGTACTATATATACAATAGTATTTTGGCTGCAAAAATCAATATATTTCTTTACTGCATTTTATTTCCTCAAATATTTGCATGAAAGAGGGACACAAAAGAATATAACAATAAGCTTTCAAGAATTACAATTAAAACGAAGCACTTCCATACCACCCAGTGAACACACAGGTATTCAGTGTGTGTGTGTGTGTGTAGTGTACTGTAACATCAAGATTCTTCCTCAGAAATTGTTTCCTTAACGTGATTAATCTTATGTATTTTGTATAATTATCTAGAACGATTTTTTTTTTTTTTTTTTTTTTTTTTTTTGGTGAAAGTATGTATCCATGCTTTGGCTGATTAACATTAACAAAAGTAAGGTGAGATTAACATGAAAATGAACATGAAGAATATTGCGTGTGTGACCCCGAAACACCAGCAGTGTGTCTCCTCTCCGTATGAAAAGATGGAATTATTGTAAGATAATATTGAGAACGTATAAAATGTCAGTTGATTAATGTGTAGGAAATTGTTGTTTGTTATAGCCCTATACTGTATATATTTTAAATTTTGTTTGATCATCCTTACATTATTGGTCACTATGTTGCGGTGGACCGTGGAACCATAATTATTTTTAGCCACTATGCTTAGACGACCACATAGGTGAACAGATATTGTCTGATGATTCCCTCTCTCCCTCTCTCTCAATGTAGACGCACGCGCTCGCGTGCGCCGAATAAACCTCTGAGTTCACTTGCTGATTTGAAGTGTGTTGTTTATTAGTTAGTGATTTCATGAATCCTCTGGCAATATTCTTTCGTGTGCTAGTTCATTATAAATTTTGGGGATAGTATATTGCAATAATTCTATACATAAATGTCATTCCCACAGCCAAAATATGATTGCGTAGCCTTAAAAAACAATTACTGTAATTATACATGTCAAACAGGGAGTCAAGCTTGTATCGGGTCGAAACGTATGTTCGTGCTTGTGTGGCATCTTAATCGTTTGAGTGGGCTGTCGTCCAGAAAGGATCCGAGCCATATCTCCGGCCCAAACTCAGGTGGGCTAGAGACTGTGGTGCGCGAGTGTACATACATTAGAGCACCTTGATTCCTCCAACGTATGCCAGGAAACAGGACCAGATGAATTAATATAATGGTGATCTGTTGCCTGGAATAGTTTGGAGTAATCAGTTGCTCCAGATTTACCAACACTGTAATCTCCCCTTAATAAAACGACGATGAAAATCACATAAGTAGTAGTAGTAGTAGTAGTTTTTGTTGTTGTTGTTGTGGTGGTGGTGGTGATACAGTGGTGATGATGTGAGTAGTAGTAGGCTAGTTGCAGTAGTGGTAGTGATGGTGGTAGTGGTAGGATCGATGATGATAGTGTAATTAGTAAGTGTGATATATTAGTGGTAGTAAGAGTGAGATAATAGTAAGTGATAGTGATGATGGTTGTAGGTGTGATAATGATGATAGTGGTAGTAATAGTGAAATAATAGTACATGATAGTGATGATAGTAGTAGGTGCATGTGACAGTGATGATAGTGGTAGTAATTAAAAGTGAGGTATGAGGAGGTTGTGAGTGAGGTGGAATGCTGTCTGTGATTATATACATGACGAATAATAAGTAGTTACTTTATCAATTATCATATACAATGTGAAGGCATGCTTAGTGTTGGTAGTTGTACTGGTGGTGATAGTGGTAGAGGGGGGTAGTGTGTGTGTGTGTGTAGTTTCATATTCAGTACATAATTTTCACTACATAATTATTAGTGAAAATCATTGTTCTGTATGGGAGTGGCTGTCTACCCATAACATATGCATGGAAACATGTTTTGAGGTATGCTCGATACACTACTACGGTCATGTTCACATTCAAGTTGGACTTCTCTCGTTTGGACGTTCAAACCCCCGAACATCATGTTTTGAACTTAATCAAAGCTGTGTTTGCAGCATTTTGAAACTTTAATATAGACGGCAGGATAGCCATCATGTTCGTGGCTTGTTCAGACGCATGTATGTAGCATGTTACAGGCATGCTCCCACCAATGTTTTGGGCTTCGTGTGGCCGAGGCCATATTCATACACATATTCAACTACTTGTATTGTTTACATCAGATGTCTGTTTGGATATTGCTTCATAACACATACATTTTTACAACTGGTCACAAGGGCAATGAGTGTGAGGGGGCTGCCTATCTGTCCCCACCCCTGCCTGCTTGGGAGACAATTAAACCCCGTTCAGTACTTTAGGGACCCTGTGATGTAGTTAGTAAATTGAAGGTAAATGAGTTCTTCAAATATTGCCATGAAACACCACCTAGTCAGGAGGAATAGAAGTCTCCATTTCTCATACACGATCGCAGGGTCCTTAAGTTGGAAACCAATCGCGCTAACCACTGCACCACAGAACAAAAAAATATTGTTATCTAGATGACACTAACTCGACACATTTATAAACTACTGTACACACCTACCCAATTACTTGCTTTCAAACTATTAACACAAATATTAGTACATAATAAACTGCACATTAACACATTATAAAACTACACATTAACACATAAACAAGATCAACACAAACGTACAGTTGAGCAAGTAGGAAGTGCAAGAAAAATATGAATGTATATGGCCACATCTTCACTACCACTCAAAGTTCAGCCAATCACGTTCCACCTTACATTGGCTTTGAATTTTCAGTTATTCATTCATAAGTATACGAGGGATTATACTACAAAGAACTACCAGATGTTGAAATATACAGACAAATTTTTCTTGCACTTTCTACTTGCTCAACTGTACAACACCCCTTTTATTTCCTCCCCAGACTACTACAGCGAGGTGCAGGCTACACCCCAGACACTACCAGGTTCCACACCGACACAGGAGGCAAGAGAGGACTGTTGGTGAGAGCTGTGGTACGCTTATTAACCACCGCTGCTGCTAGACACAAGGCTCTACTCCAAGCCAGGCCATACGTTTTTACACACACCATCACCAACGCGCTCACTCACATGGAGAACACACTCGTTGCCAGTTAGTATGCTATCTTATGTATTTTATTGTATCTTAGTGAATTGTATCTTATATTTTATCTTATTTCATGGAGAACACGCTCGTTGGCGGTTAGTATGCTATCCTGTTATTGTATCTTGTATTTAGTTGTTGCCTCTTTTGTATCTTATTTCATGGAGAACTCACTAGTTGTTCTGTTAGTATGCCATCTTATTATACTTTACTTCTTTATCTTATTGGGTACGATTTATAACACAAATTTGTAATACTGTATATGTCTGTCAGTAACAATGTCAAACTCTTTGGTGAGTCGTACTCCCATTTTACCTGCCAGACAGCTAGTGGTACAGGTGTTTGTCCTGGTGCTATGGGTGTGTATTGCTATATTTGTAATGAATGTGTACAGTTTACCCTCTGTATGCATTACACACCCATAAACACAGTGGACAATGAGGGTTTACTGTACACAGACTGATATAAATAGGTATAATACACACCCATAAAACAGTGGAAAATGAAGGATTATGGTATTGTAAGCTTGTCTCTGTAATATAATCTAGAGGACTGTATGATACATTATTATTATTATTATTATCATCATCATCATCATCATCATCATCTATTCAGCGGTGCCACGGGAACAGCAGTGGAGTGAGGGCTGCTTGCTGAGTCGTGAACTGGTGTCGGTGGTGAGTGGCGGGGCGGCGTCGGCACAACTACAGGAGGCGGGCAGCGGGGCAATAGTGGAGTGGGTCACCTCACACACCCACCTGTCCCCGGCCCTCCTCTTGGCACTCCTGTCCTCGGCTTCCCATCACGTCCTTCATCTCAATCATCGTAATCCCGTCCTACAGGCCTGTCTCAATGCACTGCTCTCACATCCAGGTTAGTGGGAAGATGCTGTATGTACAGTACATACACTTGTATTTATATTCACACTCATGCATGAAAGATATAATTATGTACATACAGATGCATTTGCATTCATATATGCAATGACACACACACACATGTATGCACTCACATTACTTACACACACACACACACACACACACACATTATCTATTGCATTGAAAACAAACTCACTCCTCCTCTTCCTCTTTTCTCCATGAACAGACTGGAGTGGTTGGGAGGGTGAGGTGACGTGGGATAGAGTAGTGAGCCTCCTGTCCTTCCCACTCACCAACCCCGCTGCTATGCTCACACTCTCAGCTCAGGTCAGTACAGTAGTATTGTACATGTTCTCTCTTTTTCCGTTATGTTTTGTCTTTTTGCTGTTCTCTTTTCTATGTTCTGTAATTATTATTTTACCTTTTTCTCCTTCCCATGTTTTGTACTTTTGTTGTTTTGCATTTTCTCTTCCACATTTTTTTTTTTTTTTTTTTTTCCTGATGAGTTGTAGTCCAGTTGACAATAATTTCAAAGTGACAAAATTTGTACACTTGTATATGCCAGTGACATAGTGAAATATATTATGGTAATAGTATACAGTAGACCTTTTTATATAACACTAATAATTACTTGTTACACTCAGTCCCTCATTGAAGACCACCCTATGTTTTCCCAGGCTTCTGTTATTCATTATCCACTACCTCATTTTACTCTCTATCTCTAATTGAAGACCACCAAATGTTTTCTCAGGCTTTTGTTATTCGTTTCCATACACACTGAATAATCATCTATGGAGCCTGTGTTCAATGACTTGTTTTGAATATGCTAGTGTGTTACCTATATCCTTGTCATTTTTTTTATTAATGTTTATCTGAACTTTACAATGCACCAACAGGACGGACATTTATTGGTGGTATACGGACACACACGTTGGAGAAGACGACACCATCACCTCAACCCACAAGACCACCTCACTATGTTCACCTCACTCACTGACCTTCTACCATGCATCACATTAAGGTCAGTCTCACCTCACTATGTTCACCTCACTCACTGACCTTCTACCTCACATTACATTATGTCTGTCTCACTTCACTCACTGAACTTTAAATGCACATTACAGTAAGGTCAGTCTCACCTCACTCACTGACCTTCTACAGCATAATACATTAAGGTATAATAATTAATTTCCATTCTGTCATAGAAGTAAAGAACTGTATATACTTTGTTTATCTTCCCCAGTGTGGATATAGAGGTTGGCCTGGTGTTGTTACTGAGTGAGATAGTGAGTGTGTTGGTGGTGTTGGTAGCTGAGAGTGCTGCTTTGGAGTGTGTGTACCAGGTGTGTGCGTCCCTCACCGACCGCCTGTCACTGTGGGCACCGGACCATGCCACCACTGGACTCTTGGCGGCCATTGGGTTGGGTAGACAGTCACCACTCTCCCTACGTACACGCTTCCTGTGTCGGACCATTGCCACCTTCCTTAAACTCCAGATGATCAGCGACAGAACCTTCCGTACACACCCAGCACACACACACAGGTTGGTTATACTCCCATGGTTATACACACACACACATGCACAGGTTGGTTATACCACGGTATAATAACTATAGAGAGGTATACGCATGGGAGCCTTAAAATCATTGCCCGAGAGGGAAGTCTTCTAAAACGCTCAAGACATAGATGGGTTGTGACGTCACGTAGTAAAGCTACCATCTCTGTGCTCGGTAGTCTCTTTGCCCAATAAATGATAAATAAGTAATTATAAGACATCCTTCTCGCCATTAGTAGGTAGGAGTTGAAGATATATAGTGACTTATTATTTAAGTTTGGCATTTCATACCGACACATTGAATTCGAAAGGAAATATTAGGGACAATGTTAGCAGATAGATGTGGGTCACGGACAGTGGTAGTGGATTCGTCAACCTTATTAAGGCCTCCATAGACTATCATTCATGCCTGAGCAAACTAGGTGACTGTGCAATCATTTAAATTTGCCACACACGTGTGATTGACCAAAGAGCTTGTTAGATATGGTTCAGTCATTTGCGCAAACCATCAATCACACCCACACGACGTTTATGCCTGCACAACCACCCAGTTTGTACAGGCATGATTGATAGTCTATGGAGGCCTTTATGCTAATACAGTAATTAATGTTGTTATACTGCTATCAGCCCAGGGTTTTGCTGGAATGGGCTGCAAAGAAGTCTGCAAAGCTTAACAATTCATTTATTTATTACCATTATTTTTCTGTTGATCTCATAAATTTGGGTACATAGTATTTCCTCTTCTAGATTTTTACATCAAAATCTAAAATTAATAATGATCTCCCTAACTAACTTCTACTTCACACTGACACCCTTTTGGGTATAGGCTAGGCTACTATATCATCTCCCATCCTATGCTAGTGAGCAAACCACCTATAAGTATTTCTTTTAATAAAAAATCCTGTAGCCTTCTCCACCCAAGTTATTATGGCATTTCATGCTTTCTCTCTAATCCATATTATAAGAAATAGCATATTTTCTTTTCAAACCGTTTATTAAAGTATTGGAAAAGGATGTAACAAAGGCTGAAATTACATTTTATTCTCATAATATAGCATACAATACATCCATGACATTCAAACAACACATCACGACCATCAAAAACAAATGCATGCAAAGACTTAAAGCCCTCAGATCACTTGCCAGCACAACATTTGGACACAATAAAGAAACCACAACCAGTATACAAACAATATATTCGATCAGTGATGGATTATGCAAGCCCTGCCAGGGCCTCAAACCTCACTGAGACTCATCACAACACCCTACAGACCATACAGAATAAAGCCCTAAAGATAATCACAGGCTGCACAGCTACCATACCTACAGACCACTTACACCATGAAACCAGTCCTCAAAATCAAGGATCATCTTGACATGAGAGGCACACAAACACTTGCTGCAGCCTCCACAAACCCACACCATCCACTACACTACATGGCACAACACCCACACATGCCAAGGAACATCAAAACAACACCCAGTACACAATACCATACACAAATACTATCATCTCTTACACCCTGCCCACCCCAAACCAATCTCCAGAAACATATCCATACTCAAATCACTCATCAGTCCATCCAAATACTCAAAAACAACACCCAGCTGCATGCACCACCTCCTGACATTTCTGGGGAATTTATGATATTTCAGATTGCTGGTTTTGGCAGGTGTGCAACCATATACTGCACATATTCTTGGTTTCCACATAAGGCACAGATGAGTCAATATATAAATAAATTAAGGCAAAAACGGGTCAAAAACGCAGAGCTATCACATCTACCACACCAATACAACCGAGGATGTTTACTTGACTACGTGACGTCACAACAGGGTCTGAGAAAGCCCGCGGTTCCAATAATATCCGCCATGCGCATACCTCTCTAGTCATTATACCGTGGGTTATACTCCCTTGGTTATACACACACACACACACACCCATCACACACACACACACACACACACACACACACACATGCACAGGTTGGTTATACTCCCTTGGTTACACACACACACACACACACACACACACACAGGTTGGTTATACTGTACTGTCTTGGTTATACACACACACACACACACACAAAGTTGGTTATATTCTTGTGGCTATACTTAGGCCCAGTGTACAATTATTGGGGACACAAGTTTAGACAAAATAAAATATCCCAGAAAGGTTTATTCTGTTATCTTTGTACTCTCTCCCCTCCCCCACCATAGCTAAATTATTCTATGTGTTCTCTATTCTCTCCCTCCCATCCCCCACCACATCTAAATTACTCTCCATTTTCTCTCTCTCCATAGCTAAATTATTCTCCATTTTCTCTATTCTCTCCCTCTCCCCTCCCCCACCACAGCAAAATTATTCTCCGTGTTCTCTATTCTCTGCCTCTCTCTCATCCCGCCCCCACAGTGAGACAGACAGCACCCAGCCCAACACAGGAGAATTATGTACGTTGGACCAGCTGCGAGCCCTCACCACCAACACCGTCTACACTCCATTCTCACACACCATCACACAGGCTGTCCAGGTCAGTTCCATACAGCAAAATATTATATAATTATTATTAATACCCCATTTTAATTTTTTTAAGCAATATTAACTCATGAATTTATTTTAATTTTTTCATATGATTCTACTTGTTTATCTAGAGTAAAGCCTTGATACAATGCAAAGAAATACTTGTATCCATTTTCTATGTTTCTGATGCTTCTCTTTATCAAAATTATATACTGGTTTACATTTTTCCTATGTTTTTGTTGTAGTTTCTTGAGGACCCAGCCAACTGCATTCAGGACACCCCTAGACTGTTGGCTAAGGTTGTGTTGGACTTGTTCCCTGAGCCACTCCTCCGCCACCTCACACACACCGGGCCATCTGCTCCACCACCTCCACCATCTCCCTCCGCCCCTCCACCTCCGTCGTCTCCCTCCGCCCCTCCTTCCACCGCTGCTACCACTCCCTTCGCTCCTCCTCCACCTCCCTCCACTTCTGCTGCTACTGTCCGTCCCTCCCTTCCTTCTGTTGCTTCTATTTCCTCCTCACCTTCTGCTCCTCCTCCTTCTACCGCTCCCTCTGCTACTTCCTTTTCTCCTCCCACTCTTCCTCCTTCCTCTCCCTCACCTTACTCCCCATCCGCACCCCCTCCTTCATGACCACAAGACTAAAGGTAGAGTGAGTGATGATGTTGGTTCCTTGTAGCAGTAGAGTAGTTGGGTTGGGAACAAAACAGTAAACTCATGAATTGGTTGGTTGTTTTGAAGGACCTGTGGCGCTGGTAGAAAATTGGAGGCTACCGATTCCTCCCAAACACATGCAGAGGAACACGCTGGCATGGTATAGTCAATTGTAGTTTGTTTCGTGGCGCAGTTTGGAGGAACCGGTCAGCCTCTGAATTGCTGAGATGAGTGTCATAAGTCTGGTAATAATTAATGATGAGAATACTTGCCATATCATACATAACCTGTGATGTTATTTCCTAAAGGCATCTTTTTTTGTACATTAATCAAAACACTTGTGTGTATAATTATACTGTATGTTTCACCAACTTGTGTCTTCTTTTGCCTTGAGGGGAGATTCTCTATTGGTCTGATTGGAGGATTACTGATTCCTCCACACTGTGCCACAAAACAGAGTATCCATTCATATACTGAGGTACTGGTCTGTATTGGTCTGTTTCCCGGCATAGTTTGGAGGAAATGGTGGCCCTCCGATTCACCCACAAGAGATAACTTTCCTAAGTAATGAAGTTTGCAATTTAAGTTAAGTATTATTATTCTGATAGCTAATTTGTAGCAGAATATTTCTTTATACACCAGTAGTATGTTATTTGTATAATTATATTCATGAGCTAATTATTATTGTTTTCCCAGGCTTCAGTTATTCATTACCAAAAAGACTAAGTAGTTTACTGAGCCTGTGTTAAAAAGAATAGTGCTAAATTTATTCATCTTATATACACACACATACACCAGCCATTCAAGATTTATATGTCTAGTCTAAATAATGATGGAAAGGAAAACAACAATAGTAATATCCACACCTAAGTATAATATTTCACAGATAAACCAGCCTCCACTAACAAAGGTGTTTTTAATACTATACAATATGAGATGTTGTGCCTTATGGAAGATTAAGGGATCATGTGTTATAGGAAGAAAATTGGAGGTAAATGAGTTCTTCAAATATTACCACGATACACTCACCTATAGGGAATGAGCGTGTTTCGTGGCATAGTCAGGAGGAATCAAGAGCCTCCAATTCTCATACACAGTCACAGGGTCCTTAATAGTGGACAAGGCAGTGACTATGAAACAGGGGTGCATTTTTTTTTTTTTTTTTTTTTTACATACTGGAGAAAATGCACCGATTCTCTTCCTAAGTAACATGACCTTAGATACACGTTTGTTATACATTCCTGTGTTTACAAGTTGCAGATAAGGACTGACTCTTTTTGTGTATATTTGTCTTGCATAATCAATAGCACTCCAATTAAGGGGGAAGTACAGTGTTGGTAAATCTTGAGTAACTGATTCCTCCGAACTATTCCAAGCAACAGAACACCATTATTTTTCTTCATCTGGTTCCGTTTCCTGGCATATTTTGGAGGAATCATGGCACTCCAATGTAACAAAAGTGAATTACCCCATTAACCCAAAACATATAATTAAACCCTTTAACCTTTACATACATACATTATCAGTTTGTCTGGTATATGTTTTGTATGTGTTATTGTATTGTATTTAAATTATCAGTTGAGGATATTTACCATAAGCCAAGAAAAAGTAGACAACAGATAGGCAGACAACAACAACTGATGATTTGGATGCTTTAGGGACCCTGTGTTGTAGTCAGTAAATTGGAGGTAAACGAGTCCTTCAAATACTGCCACGAAACACTACCTATATGGAAGGAGCTTGTTTCGTGGCATAGTCAGGAGGAATCAGAAGCCTCCAATTTTCATATACGATCTCAGACCTTAAACCCACTTTGTATGCTGGAGTTATGGGAGTGCAATGTACTATGTGAAATTAAATCGTGTACAGTAAAATTTCATAATAATGTAATGTACACAGGGGTTTTGAGTGTAATTAATTCATGTACAGTACAGTAAACCTCATTATTACACTCTGGGATCATGGGTGTGTAATGAATACATATCTGAAGAAGTCTTGACAAAATGGAAAACTGAGTGTAAACAACACATTAGAAATATTCAGTATATTTCTAATGGAGCAACAGTATACAATATTATCCTATCCTTTTTTTCTTTTTTTTTTTTTTTTTATCTGGCAAGAATGGTACAGCTCCCTCATGTAATTTCTTGGCTATGTCGGTAAATGTAATACAATCCAAGACAATTTATACTATGAAGTACTAATCTGCAAATCATAAACACTGGAGTGTATGTATGTATATATGCCAAAAGTGTATCAGAGGTCATATTTATTATTTATAGAGAGGAATCTGTGCATTTTCACCAAGGTAAACAAAAATGTATGATGATATTCAGTGTATAAGTGAATTGCAACCCTGTGGTTATTAAAGTAGCAATATAAATAGCATAAATATTCAGTTGAAGGATGTGTATAAATATTGTACAGTAGTATAATAATTATCCAGTGTGTATATGTACAGTCCAGTTGGGGTCTGAAGTTGTGTCACCTCTGGTATGAAGGTGAATTTTTTAGAATAATGTTGTCAAAAATAAGACGCGATTGTTTCTTGTGACGTTTTTTTTTTTTTTTTTTTTTCATGGTTTTACAGTCAGACACAATTACACCTTATTCGTGACAACATACAGTATTCTCAAAGTTACCATCATACCAGAAAGGTGACACAACATTTGACTAATATTGTACATGGAAGCCTGTGTGTAGTGAAGGTTTACTGTACTAATCTGACACCAATTTACAACAGGTGATGTACAGTCAGTCAGGGAACTAACTTATTTCTCTGTACAGTTGAGGGACTTAATGTTGAATTGTGTGGGATGAATTGGAGGCTACTGCTTCCCTCAGACTGTGCCACAAAACTAGACTTCCTCAGTGTATAGTAGGCACTGTTTTGTGGCACAGTTTGGAGGAATCGTTACCCTCAGCTTTACTGACATCATCAATGTGTTCCTTAATTAAGTGTAGAGATACATTGTTCTCTGACCATAATTATCACTCCACACTAAAATGAGAAACACCAAGAAAGATTTTGAAAACACCATTTATATTTCTTATTTCTCATTTCAGTGTGGCAGCATTAAAATATTGAGTTAAAATATGATAGAAATAATGACATAAATGGACCTTACATTACTAAACGCCCCAAAGGTCAGTGTATGACTTGGGGAGCCTAGTCTGGGGAGTTGCCAACCTACCAATTATTTTTTCCCTATTCCAGTGTGGCAGTGTATATATAAATCTGAGCAGGGAATGGTACAGCTAATGATATATAATTAACCTTAATCCTCACACAACAGAGATAAATAAAATGTAAACTTTTGGGAGCTTCATGTTATGGAGGACATTGTCAGTGACCAAAATACCATCCAGGATATCAGTGAAGTCATATAAACTGCTTCATAAAACTCAAAATTTAAAGCCACCATTGAGGCTTTATATAGCTAAATTTAAATCCTCAAATAAGGCTTTATATGACTTAATTTAGAGTCACGATTGAGGTGTCACAGCACTCAAAAACTAACACAAACTTGGCTTCAGTGTGTAAGGATTGAGGTTATTTCATACATGATGATGAGATGATGATGATGATAATGATGTATAAAACAGAAACCATGTGATGAGGAGCTTTTATTGATGTGTCTATTAGTGTTGTCAATAAATGCTTCACATACAGTGTTCATTTTAAGTCTTTATGATACAGCTCCTTGATAATACAGTAGACCCTCGATATAACATGTATAAGTTCTGTGTCCACCATTTCATTTTACATGCAGCCCCTCATTGAAGACTACAAATATTGCTTTTATTCATTACCATACAGACTAGGACTCGGTATTGTACTAAGCCTGTATCAAATGAGCACTGTTTAATACTTTATGTTATAATGTATCAAGGGCCTATTGTACTCAGGGCCGTATGCAAGAACATTGGTGGTGTTGACGATGGCATGGTACCAGTAAGATGATTCCACAGACGCACTACAGAGCCATGGTAACGGTACTACACCATCGATGTTCTTTCATACAATCAGTTGGGTGTAATACCGAAGATGTTAAGGGACCCCGTGATGTAGTCAGAAAATTGGAGGTTAGTGAGTCCTTCAAACATTGCCACGAAACACCAGCTATATTGCAGGAGCTTGTTTTGTGGCATAATCAAGAGGAATCAGAAGCCACTAAGTTTCACACACTGTCATAGGATCCTTAAAGAAAGTCTTTCTTGTGCTCAACACAATACCCACATCAACATACCTGGTACATTAATGAGGGTAATAATAACATGGGTTTGTTAAATATAATAAAAGGTTACATACAGGAAATGTCATGAATTAGGTAGTGATGATTACCAGTATGATTATTGTACCATAGACAATACTGAAATAATTATATACTTTATATATATGTGTGTATTGCCTTTGTTTACAAATATTCCTCTCTCCTCCCCATTCCTTCCCCTTTCCTCTCTCCTACCGATACTTCTCTTCCAGCCTTCCTGTTCCTCTTCTCTCTTATACCACTTCTATTCCCTCCTCCTTCCCTCTCCCATCAGTATCTCTTCTCTTCCACCCACCTTTATCATCCTTCCCCCCACTTGTGCCATCTTGCTGGTAATAATCACTAACTAGACCATTACTTTCCCTGTATGTGACCTGAAGGATAAAATTTGTATATAGTATTATACACGAACAAAAGATTTATTATCTACCAGTGTGTATGTACAGTTTCAAGTTTTTTTTAGGCAGCCATACATTTGTATTTTGTTTATAAAGGAGTTGAGAATGGAATGGTGTTGGACGAGTTAGAGGGCCACCAATTCCTCCAAACTATGCCAAGAAACTGACTGTCAGTGTAGATAACCTGTTTCTCTGCACAATCTGAAGGAATCCATAACCTCCAAACTGTTCAAAGAAACAGAATGGTCATATAGATTTGTGTTTTGTGGCCGTTTGTAGGACCCAGTAGCCTCCAATACAATACACCAACAATGTAGATGAACTGGATGCTACAGATTCCTCAAAACCACGTCGCACAAGAGACTCCCAATGTGTGTGTCCTGTTTGGTGGCATAGCATGGTGTAATCGGTACACTCCAAACTCCCCACCACCAACACCTTAGCATCCAACTCCAAGTCTACATTAGCTTAGCAACACCACAGAGTATTATTTAAGGGGAGAAACTATATGACGGCAAATTGGAGGGCTACCGAATCCTCCAAAATAGGTAACGAAACAAAACCCACATTAGAAACACTGAGGTCGATTTGTTTCCTAGGATAGTTTGGAGGAATCAGTAGCCCTCCAAGTTACCAAGAAGAGGTCCTCCTCCTCCCCCTTTTAAGGTATATACAGGAGCACCGTCCCTCCCTCCGTGTTAGGTCTCCAGGCGATGTGCTGTCAAGGAAAACATTAATTAGGTATTGTTATTGTACTGTTGCCAAAATATGAATAGCGACAAATCTTGATGGAATGTTAACTATAATAACATCCATTACCATTTACAGGGATTATAAGCATGTAATACAAAAGGATATGTACATTTTCTTCTGTATTACAGAGCTATAATCCTTCCAAACAACTATGGACATTAATATACTTAACGTTCCATCAATAGTTGTCGCAATTCATATTTTGGCAGTGGAAGTATTTTGGACCATAGGCAAGAACGTTGGTGTTGTTGACGATGACATAGTGCTGGTACGACGGCTCTGTTGTTTGTCTATGGAGTCATCGTACCAGTACCACTCCGTCGTCAACGCCATCAATGTTCTTGCCTATGAACCATAATAAACCTGTATTGTGTAGGGCAGGGAAAGAACACATTATTAAGTATTGTTCTTATATACTAAAAAGTGGTAAATATTTAAACTTAAATCTGTATTATATTTTAAAAGAGATTTATGAGAATTAGATAAGGTATGTTTGATATGTGATGTGTAGGAAGAGAGAAAATAATTAGGTACAGTACCACTCTGGTATACTTGAATAGGCTACATACTTAACCTTAAACCTGTATATTGATGAGGGAAAGAAAACATTAGGAATCATTCTTGAAGGGAATATATACTGTACTTAAAACTGTATTGTATTTTAATGAGGTCTGTGAGAAGAAGTAAGATATGTTTGATATTATGTGCTGTGAGGAGAGAAAGAGAAAATCATTACATATTTACATTGGAAAGGGCTACATACTTTAACTTATGTTGTGTGGAAGAAAAGATACAATTATGAAATATTACTGTTGTACATGTTGTGAATGAGACATGATTGTTTCGCCTGACTGTTGTTTTAGCAGTTTACGGTCAAAGAATAACTTCTCATTTACAACAACATTATATATTCTCAAAGTTCACCATCATACCAGAAGGGGAACACAACCGAAGGAGACATTAAATTCCACATGTAAAATTGGAGTGTATAATACAGGGCCGTATACGATGACTTTGTAGTGTACACTCGTGATACTTAATTACTGACCAGAAACGAACAGCAGGCACCACACATTACCCTGCATTCAAACTCAGCCTATATAGGTGTACTGGGTGGGCAAATGAGCAATAGCAGGCGATTCGAAGCTTTCTGCTCCTCACACTCTGGTCAGAAATTATGTATCACGAGTGTACCTATGGAGCCATTATCTATACCATTACCACGCCATTGTATGCAAGAAAATCTGTGATTTTGACGATGGCTTGGTACCAATAAGATGACTCTGTAGTGCATCTATGGAGTTATTATACCGGTACTGCACCATCGTCAACACCATGAATGTTCTTGCATACGACTCTGTGTTTCAAGGAATAGTTTACAGGAATCAGTAACATATTATTTCCTGACAATATTATATCTAATGTGGGCTGAGTTGTTGATGATAGCAATATGAAGCCTACTAATTTCTCCAAACTGTGCTACAAAGCGGACAATATAAATTCAGAATTATTATTTTGAGGCACAGTTTGGAGGAATCAGCTGCCTTATACATACATAACATCTGAGATCTCGGAATTTGAGAACTGTAAATATTATAAGTAAAATATCAAGCATTATAATTTTTCATTCAATAAAGCTGTGATCATTTCCTCCCAGAAAGTTTCTTTACACTTGTAGTTTGAAAGGAATCATCTGGTGTGTGTGTTTGGAGTGCGTGTGTGCGCTATTCTGTTTCCTGGCACAGTTTGGAGGGCTATTGACTCCAAACTGTGATACAAAACAGATCCCCCTTCTCATATATTAATACACTAGTCTGTTTCCTAGCAGAGCTACCTACTTATTCCTCCAAAGTCCAGTATAAAAAAAAAAAAAAGGTCTGGTCCCCTACTTGTACCCTGACACACTGTATTTTGAAGGAGCCAGTTTCCCTACAATTCATCCACTAATGGTATATCCTGTAAAATAAAACTACTCCTTCCTCTGATATCCCTTAGCAAAAACAGAACCATCGCTTACACTGTTTGGACATCCTATGAAAAAAAAAAAAATCTTGACTACCCACTCCTTTGATATCCCATGAAAAAATCCCTCGACTCTCCACTCCTTGATATCCCAGAGTAAAAATGTAAAGAGAATCAACACTCACATTGCTTGGGTATCCTGAGAGACTCGTTATCCTTGATGGTGACTTCGTGTGTGACGGCGTGGAAGAGGTACCGTACCCTTAGTGTCTTTTCCTCACCAGGACATGGATCGTACAGCCCAGGTAATGAACACTGTGTTGTTGTGGTAGTGGTGGAGGGGATGAGAAGGTCAGCATTATACACCAGAAATATAATACAGTAGCCCCTTGAAATAACATGAAAAAAATATACTAGAAATAAAATATAAGCAAAATATATCAGAAACATAATACAGTAGTCCCTTGAAATAACATGTGCAAAATATACCAGAAATATAATACAGTAGACCCTTGATACAACATGAGAAAAATATACTAGAAATAAAACATAAGCAAAATATACCAGAATTATAATAATGTTTACAGATACTGGTTGATAATTTTATGTGAGTTGTGGTGACTTGTACAGTTGAGCAAGTAGAAAGTGCAAGAAAAATCTGGCTGTACAGTATATGGCAACATCTTCACCACCACTCAAAATTCAGCCAATCACGTTCCACCTTACATTGGCTCTGAGTTCCCAGTGATTCATTCATAAAGATATGAGGGCTTACTACAAGGAACTGCCAGATGTTGCCATTTACAGCCATTTTTTTCTGCATTTCCTACTTGCTCAACTGTACATCTTCAATACTATGCTGTTGCTAACCTTTGATGAGTCCTGAAGTATGAGTCTGGAGTCCTTGACCAGACATTGTAGTTGTATAGTGACATCGACCACTTCAGGAGAGAGAGCTTCCTCGTCTTTCCCTTCTGCCACTAGCTGCCCGTACCAACCTCTGTGGTACAACACAACACGTCATATGTACAACACAATGTAAAGATCATACACACAAGTTACACAACACACACAATACGGTACAAAACACATTTACACAATTAACACACACAAAACACAACAGTCACACACCCAGACAATTAACACAACAAACACAAAATACAACACATAGACAGTTAATATGCATAAAAAACAACACATCAGATATACCACACAATAGATATGCACACAACACACTCCACACTAAACACATACACAAAACACAACACAGTCACACACCCACACAAGTGTACGCACATACACACACACATAAAAGAAAAGTAAAGGAATGGAATAAAAAAACCTCCCCACTCACACACAACAATCATAGACGTAATAATGCCCGACCAATACTGACTGTAATATGACGAGTCCCTTGCGAGCTTCCTCCTGGTCCACGATTCTCCTCACTGTCTCCCTCATTAGTTCCACCGCTGACGTCGCCTCACGTCGCTTCTCCAGCAGTCTGACACAACAGACAACATTAATATTTTTGTAGCTTCTCTTGTAAATAATAAATAATAAATAATAAAATTAATAAATCTAATACAATGGTTATCAATTTATGTAGTTTCTCTGATAAATAACTTGTTGTTGTTGTTGTTGAAGTTCCTCAAGCTGTCTGTAAATAACTGTTATACATATTAACATGTTCAATACTATGGAGGCATGGGGACTGTGTCTAACCTTGTTTTGTTGGCCTGCCGCTGTTTGACGACCTCTGCCTGTCGTTGTTGCCTGAGGTATGGTTGTATGATGAGTTTTTGTAGGGCCAGCCAACCCACCATTGGTACCACTGTCCCATAGATGATGGGTGCTGGTAGGATCTCTTCACACAATAGGATGGTTGCACCATATGTCTGTGATGCACGGTGGAGTCTGTACAAGGAGGAGGGGGGGAGGGAAATATTAGCACTAAGAACTTGTTTATTTTATAAGATAAGAGAATATTAACATTGCAAGTTCATTTATTTTATATTGGAAGATAATATGAACATTATAAGTTTATTCATTTTATACAAGGTTAACCTGCACACAGATAAAACATTAACGTCTCCTATACGACCACCAAAAACCAGAGAGTACTACACACACACACTATAGAGTCTGTTGCTTACTTGAGCTTGAGGTGTATGCCGGTGGGGACTCCAATGGCCAGGGAGGCAGAGAGGGAGCTGTTCTGGGACACTTTCTTCTCAGCACCATACTCCACCACTGCACCAAATGTACCTGCCCTGGGAGATGTGGAGAAATACAGGGTTAAGATTTAGAAACCCTTGATGGTAATTTAGTGGGAAATGCACTACCGAATCCCCTCAAACTATGCCATTAAACAGATCTCCACTTGGTTAAAAAGAGAAACTATTGATGGCAAATTGGAGGCCTCTTGAACTACTGAATTCTCCCAAACAATATATGTCATGAAACAGATCCTCTATTAGTTAAGGGGAAAAACTCTTGATGGTAAATTGTAATATTAATGAACTACTGAAACCTTCAAACCATGTTACAAAACAGATGCCCTATTGGTACCTCTGAGGTGATTGGTTTTCTGGGATAGTTTGGAGGTATCAAGGTGCTGTAATGTACCATAAGTACACAAGGCTATCCCCTTAACTAAACTTACTTGTACCAAGCCTTTTTTGTCTACTCACTTGCCGACCAGTTTGACCTTTGCCTCGTACTCCACAATTTTGTGAGTGTAGGAGAGAGCGAGGTAGGTGTGTGGGATGCCTATGTACGCCGACAGGACCAGGCGTAGTGCGGGTGTGTCTCGTATAATCATTGTGTTCATCCCGCTCTGCATCCCGGCACGCCACGTCAGGTAACCCACAGTGTGTTGGTCCAGCTGGTTGGCCAATGCTAGGGAAGGTGTTGATGTTAGGTGGAGGTTGGGGAAGGTGTTGGTGTAAGGTGGAGGTTGGGGAAGGTGTTGGTGTAAGGTGGAGGTTGGGGAAGGTGTTGGTGTAAGGTGGAGGTTGGGGAAAGTGTTGGTGTAAGGTGGAGGTTGGGGAAAGTGTTGGTGTAAGGTAGAGATTGGGGAAGGTGTTAGGTGGAGGTTGGGGAAGGTGTTAGGTGGAGGTTGGGGAAGGTGTTAGGTGGAGGTTGGGGAAGGTGTTAGGTGGAGGTTGGGGAAGGGGTTGTTGCTTGGTAGAGGTAAGAAAATGTTGATGGTTGTGGTGATACTTGGAGGGAAAAAATTGTTGGGGAATGTGTTGGTGGTGGTGGTGGTGTGTGTTATGTGGAGGGAAATAATTGTTAGGGAATGTGTTGGTAGTGTGTGTTAAGTGGAGGGAAATAATTGTTAGGGAATGTGTTGGTAGTGTGTGTTAAGTGGAGGGAAATAATTGTTAGGGAATGTGTTGGTAGTGTTTGTTAAGTGGAGGGACATAATTATTGGGAAACTTTTTGTGCTGTTGATTGGAAGGAATAATTTGGGGCTGTTGATTGGAGTGAAAGTGATGGGGAAGGTTTTGATGTTGTTAACTGGAGAATAATACTGAGGATGATTTTGTTGTTGACTGGAAGGAAAAACTGTTGTAGAATATTTTGATGTTGCTAATTCAAAAAGAAAAAAAAAAATTGTGAAACATTTTGGTATTGGTAATCAGAGAGTAAAAACTGTGGAAGATTTTTCTGTGTTTAATTGGAGTAAAAACTTAACGGTAAGGAAATTACATAGTAGTGCTTTCTATTTACTTTGCATTCAGATGGGTGCTGTCACTTCATTTGTAAGGGTTCCACAGTTTTTTCCCTCCTGTGGAATCCTTACAAATAAAGTGACAGAGCTCATCAGAAGGCAACCTAAATATAAAGAACCGATGTCTAAAAAATTAGGCCAGATAATCACATAATTCTACTTACTAGCGACGGTACCAATGCGTAGACCGTTTGGGGTGAAGTGTGTGAGGACGGACCCATTGCCAAACACACCACGGGAGAAATTTCTGAATCCCTTGGCAGCCAGGGAGAGTCCATTGCCCGCCCCGACCTCCACCTCCCCCCACCCCTTATCTGAGGTGACACGACGGATGGAACAGTTGATGCCACCATTGCCATTACCATTGTGCGATGACAGGTTGCCTGGGGATGAGGAACAAGATTGATTTGGTATATTAGAGTGCCTTATTTTTGTTTTGATCATTTTATTACACCCATTGGGTGCCAATCATAATAGCAATAGTTAGACAATAATCATATACATTGAGTGACAAAAATAATAACATAGTAGCAATAATAAAGCAATAAAAATAAAATACCTTGATTCCTCCAAAATATGCCAGGAAACATGACCAGATAAACAAAATTAATAGTGTTCTGTTACTTGGAATAGTTTGCAGGAATAATTTGTTCCAGATTTTCCTACACTGAATTTCCCCCTTAACAGGATTGATTAAAATATGAATTCATTTGAGGAGCCTATACAGTATTGCCATCTTTTACCCAAAACTTCTTCATATCAAAAGACCTTTAAGGGACCTTGTGATGTAGTCAGAAAATTGGAGATAAATGAGTCCTTCAAATATTGCCACAAAACACCAACTATATGGAAGAAGCTTGTTTCGTGGCATGATCAGGTGGAATCAGAAGCCTCCAATTTTTATACACGATCACAGGGTCCTTAACCTGAAGACACAGTAGTGAAACATTATCAATAAAGACTCCTCCTTATATGGTGGTGTTCCTTATGGAGTAATAAAGTAAGGAAACAGGGTCAGATTAACAAAAATAGTGGTGGCTTGTTGCCCAGAAATGTTTGGACGATTTACCACCCACACTTCCATATCCCCTTCACCAGGAACACATTTGTTGACTATATTTATCATAGTTAGCATTAATTAATGTTGGAAAATTCCTCTACAATAATCCCTTGTTTATTAATGTTGTTATGGGTGTGTATTATACTGTTATCTATGAATCAGTGAACATTAAATCCTCATTATCCACTGGGTTTATTGGTGTGTAATGTACAGTTGAGCAAGCAGTGTGTGCAAGAAATATCAGGCCGTACATGTCAACATCTTCACCACCACTCAAAGTTCAGCCAATCACGTTCCACCTTACACTGGCTTTGGATTCTCAGTAATTCATTCATAAATATATGAAGGATTATACTACAAAGAACTGTCAGATGTTGCCATATATAGCCAATTTTTTTTTGCACTTTCTACTTGCTCAACTGTACAGAGATAGTTTACTGTAAACATATTCATTACAAACCATACAATACACACCGAGAACATCATTGCAAAAACAAAGGATTACTATATATGGGTGTGTAATGTACAGAGAGAGTTTACTGTACACATATTCAATACATACCGTACAATACACACCCATAATGCCAGTGTAAAAACAAAGGATTACTTTACATGAAACTCCAACCCCGACTCCCTGGTCCAGTAAGCTCTGGTCCCATTTCCCTGGGATGTGCTTCAGTAGCCCAGGCATATAGGGCCATCCAGCCCTTCCTGTATTTTAATTTGTTTTTTCACTGCAACCAGAGCGTACCAGCAGTCTGTGGGGCAGGAGGCCATTCTGCCTCGGGAGAACATCAACAACAACAACAACAACAACCCCCCACCCACCCTCACCTGAGAGTATAGCTGTGTCTCGGTTGGTTAGAGGTGCTTCAATGGATTGGTTCAGATTCATTCCACTGATCTCAACGTGGGGAATGCCAAATAAATCCCTGAAAAAAAAATAATAATAATCCTTTTATTATTACTGTATTTGATATATTAAAATATTTTATGTGAGGATGAATATGACCACTCAAGGCCTGGAAGACCCTGTAGGAAGAGGGAGAAGGTAATAAAGAGGTGGAACATAAAGGAAATAGAAGGAAAGGAGAGTCTGCTGAAGAACTGAGAACAAAGGGGTGTTAAAACCCTTACAGCACTGCCCACATCACTGCACAATACAACAGTATACAATACAATTTCAGGTACCTTAAAACACCCTAACTTCGGACATTTTTTACACATTTTAGTGAATAACTCTATTAATAATGGTGCAATTTTATTCCTGTTGGTGTCATGTGGTAGCCAGGTAGAGTACCTACTAAATCCATATACCGTAATAAAAAAAATTAAACACGCTAAATTCGTGCTTCTTTTTTTTTTCAATTTTCAAGTGTCCGAAGTTAAGCAGAAATTTCCTAACTTCGGACAGCTCTTCCCAACTTCGGACAGGGTTATATTTTCCCTTTAAACATGAGAATGGTTAACAGCATCAAAATCTGGACATGCTGGCTGAACTTCGGACACCTGAGGAGTTTTTTTAAAATGTAAAAAAAATTTTGCCGTATTCGGGCGAGTTATACAAACATTAAGAGATATATCCAAAAATAGCTTCTTTTTTAAGCACATAAATTGAGATCACAATAAGTTGCATCATATCACATTGTAGTGAGGTTTTCTTGGCATAGATCTAACTAAGAACTATTCAAAAACTTTTCTAGCAGGAAAAAAAAAAAAAAATGCATTGCGTATACACAAAACCGGAAGAAGAAGTGACCTCTTCTTCCAAAAAAAAACTTCACCTAATTATCAAGTTGCTACCTCACTGACTCAACAAATTCATACTAAAATAACATAATAGGACCTACATAAGGTACAGTTGGACACATGAATGGGTGGTACAGCCCAAGTGAAAGATGGTCAATTTCTCCCAATATCAAGTTCCTTAGTGCCAAATAGGAGACATCAGTGGCAGAAGTCAGTATTCAGGATGATAATAAAAAGCAAGTACCTGATAATAGACACTGGTTACTCAAATGGGACAAATATCTTTCACCTGGGCTGTACCACCCTTTCATGTGTCCAACTGTACATAGTACATAATAACATAATTCTAGGTACTAATGACACACACACCCACTTCCTGTATTCCTTGACTTGATTACCTGTATAAAATACTATAACTAAATAACTAATATAACTTTTTTCTTCAAAATAAAACTCATTACTGGTTAAGGCACCATACTGTAGCACTTTGCAGGCAATAACTTTGGTACTGGTAGTAATGATAATCTTACAGAACTATATCACATATTCTTTGGGTACTGGTATCATTACTTAGGCCATAGGTTTACATCTACATCAAAAATCATCCTTTGCTTGCGGTCAATTACCGGTACCGTATTAATTTGTCTGTCCGAAGTTGGGACTTTTTACTGTAAAAAATAGAAATATTCATAAAAAAATCATAACACTGTTATGCAATGTATGCATACATATATTTTAAATTTGATTACTGCCCAGTACTTACAGAGAGTGTCCACGTATAATCGTACCATTCACGTTCTTACAAATGAAACTCTTTGTTCTGTGTGAACAAAGTTTTGCAGGGTTAAAAAATGCAGACTTTTTTTTCATAGCATTTGTCGAATATTTTCACCCACACATATTCAAGCTATTGTAATAGAATTTATACATAATAGTCTTTGAACATTCCCCTAACTAACACCATCGTTATTTTTTGCAAATATAGCACTCTCTACCAGTACAGTTGAATTACTACATTTTTTCGCGAAATGTCCGAAGTTATGACGCAGTCCGAAGTTAGGATGTTTTACGGAACAAATCCTGTAGTATAGTGTGTACCTGAAAGAAAAGGCTCAAGATATTCATGTCATTACAAGAGCTGGATTCCATGCTTTACTGGTCTATTGTAGTGTTATATTTTGGTCTAATGTGTTATATTTTGGTCTATTGTTGTGTTATATATTGGTCTATTGTTGTGTTATATTTTGGTCTATTGTTGTGTTATATTTTGGTCTAATGTTGTGTTATATTTTGGTCTAATGTTGTGTTATATTTCAGTTATATTGAGTACCTGAGGTCAAGGAAGGGTGGGTCATCGTCATAGATGGAGAAGAGGTCAGTGGCGTTAACGGTGATGTTGACGGAACTCTTTGGGTTGGTGCGCTGCTGCAGACGACGCTCCTCTCGCTCCCTGATGCAGAAAAAATAAAGATCATAAAATATCACCATTAATACCCCATTTCCTATTTTTCGAAGCTCCCCTCACTAAAATACACTCAACCCTCAATTTCACAGATTTCGGATCACACCTAGTAAAATGAATCACACACACAAACATAACCTCATTAGGCAATACAAACATAGTACAACATAGTAAACAGATACAGTCTTTAGGCCTCATCCCCTACAATATATAAAAAGAGAAAGAAAACCAGTACACATGTAATCTCTTCATCCTCACCCAGTACAATATATGAAAAAACAAAACAAAACAAAATTACAAAAATAAAATTATAAAATAGATACAGCATTGGTGTGCTGCATGTTCTCACCTGGCAAGCCGCTCATACTCCTCCCTAATTTCATGTGGTGTTTTGGTGCGCTGAACCACCTCCCATCCTTGTGTCTCCAGTCCAGCGGTACCAAGGTTGTCATATATTGCACGCTTGTGGCCATCGCTCAGCACTACAGGTGACAGAGATACATATAAATGCCTATACTATACTCCATTTTTTTAACCTGGTGAAAATGTACCAGCTCTCTTATATGATTTCTTGGCATTTTTGGTAAATGTAATATAATCCATAAATAACTACATAAAAAATTTACACACCTAGGTACTCATACTTATCTGAACTTATAAAAACTGGAAAGTACATTGCATACAAAATGCCAAGGGTAGATACAGAAACAGAAATACAAAAAGTAAAGACAGAGTATCCAGTGAAATGGGATTGACTGATTGATTGATTGATATTAGGTGCTGCAACAGCAAGGTCATATGGCACCCAAGGAAGAATGTGATTGAGAGGTGGGACATTAAGCACAAAAGATACTGATGAAAAAAGGGACAGTTGGAGAAGTTACTTGTTGTTGGATATTCTATGCCCCGTTCCACCAGCAGATGGTGCTCCGCAGGCCCTCTCTCAATATTATTAAACACTATAATCAATTGTAATACTCATATCATCCGTGTTGTAACACTCAGCGAACAGATGTGTTTTCAGTCTTTTCTTAAAAATCGTGCAATTTTCACTACTCCGGACATTTAATGGCAATCCATTACTTTAAGAGCCTTGGTGCACACCTTTCAAACGCTCTGAAACCCATTGTCAGATTACTCCTTGGCTCATTTAACCTGTATTGTTCATCACTATGCCTGAGTTCCATTGAGGAATTTACTTGAAAACTTCTTAAAAGATTCATCAAGTACTCCGGTTTTCCAAATTTTAATGCTCGGAATGTTAGAAGACATATCTTGTAAACAATCCTCGCCTTTATTGGTAACCAATGTAAGTCGATGAATGCTGGAGTTATCCTCTCACGAGATGGAAGACCTTTAATTAATCTTGCTGCTCTGTTCATTACGTTTTGCAATTTTCTTAACCGATAGTCTGGCAAACCATAATATAGGGAATTGCAGTAATCCAGTCTGCTTATGACATAGTTATGAAGAAGCATCTTCACGGTATCCTGATCTAAATATTTTCTAACAAAAGCAATGTTCCTCAAGTGGTAACCAGAAGTGAAGGCCGCTTTTACGGTGAAAAGGGACACACACACAATCACTCCCTCTATCAGGCCCACAAAATTTTCAGCTAGGCTATCCCCCACAAGTTCTTGCATCCACGACATAAGTCCCTTCATTTAGCCTTGGTGAAAGGAGTCATTCCATGGACTTTTAAGTTACTATTATTATCAATACTGTTATAATTATTCATCATAACTTATAAACCCGACAACTAAGAAATGGGATGAGAGAGAGAAGATGGTGGTGTGCGTGTGTGCAGACCTTCATATGCCTTCTTGGTCTTGCTGAAAAGAAGCTCTGCCTCTGCCTTGCGTCCGGGGTCAGTGTGTTTGTCAGGATGGTAGAGGCGACTGAGGCGACGGTAAGCATTGTTGATCTCCTCATCTGTTGCCTATAGACCCAGAGAAAGGATTAACAGACAAGACAGAAATGGCTAAATGAATATATACTGAGAATGAATAGATAAATATATTGAGGCAACTGAGGATACAGTTAAGTTGACAACAATACTGAGGAAATATATACGTCTAAATGGATTAATTGCTGAGGATAAATACATAGATACTTGTACATGGGTAAATATACTGTTGCCTGCAGACCCAGAGATGGAATTAACATACATACCATACTGTATAGATATAAATGAATGAATAGGTAAATATACTGAGAAAAAAAATACAGATAAACAGGTAAATATACTGAGAAAAATATATAGACATAAATGGATATCGGTATATAGTATTATACACAGACATAAATATTATTACAAAATGGGAATACTGTACTGTTAAGGACCCTGTGACGTAGGCAGAAAATTAGAGGTAAGCGAGGCCTTCAAATGCCACGAAACATTACCTATATATGGAAGGAGCTTGTTTCATGGCAAAGTTAGGAGGAATCAGAAGCCTCCAATTCCCATACAAGATTACACGGTCCTTGACATCAATATTGATAAAAATTCATAACCCATCCCTGAAACTGAATTCAAGCTCACCAAATGTGCTCCAAGAAATAGACCTATACTAATGTAATGTTATGTATGGTATAATGTGCATATGTATGAACTCCCTGTTAGGCCATGTACGTTGTTGGTATGTATGTCTGGTGTATATGAGTGCATTGACAGAATCACTAACATGGGCCTATATGCTATACTTTCTCTACTACAGTTCTGAAGGTTATGGTAAAGAGAAAACAAGAGTAAAGGTCACTTAATACTCATACATATCAATATACAAAAAGATTATAGCTCTTTCTTTTTACCTCTCGTCCTTACTCCTAATATATCATAAGTATTGGTCTATGTTAAGATTATTAATAAAAATATGTATTTATAAAGTAGAAAAATAGGTAAATATTGAGAGAATTACCGTTATTGCATACGGTTTTTCTACCTTCATTACCCACTTATTTAGACCATTCTAAGACTATTTTCTTCTATGGCATTTCCTCCGCAAATGCCCCATTTCCAAGCTATTCAAATTTCTTTCAATAAATACCGAAAAATACGGTAACAGAAAACAAACAAATTACATCACACATCATCTCCCCCTTTTTTATCAATTAATTTGTTTTAATATTCACATTTTCTATCCTGACTAAGTTTAGCAATATGCAAATAAAGGGAGAGTGAAAGACAAAGAATGAAAAGCATATAAAATAAAGTAAAGTTAAAGCGAACATTTAATAACACGAGAATTACATCACCAGTCACAGCACACACACTATTTTTTTATTTATTTCCATTTTAATATTGACACTTACGGTCCTGGCTATGTTGAGGAAGGTGTAATAGTCCTCCCCATCCTCCTGTAAGCTGTCAATATCCTCAGACATGTCCAATTTACAGCACGATTGAATAAAAATGTGAATTAATTAAAAGCCGCCTTCCTTCCTTCAATGTCAACAACAGACGACCAAAATTTTGAAGGCGTTCGTAGCCCATTGAAATTATATTATTATTTACCTTTAATTAACTCCTGTGTTATTAATTATGTGTTTAAATAGTATTGGTATATTTATTTATATATCTTAGGTCCCGAGTGTTAGGTTATGTATTATATTTCCCACCTTGTATAAAATATTATTATGTCTTGAAAAATATTACTGAGTATATTTGTACTTTCTAACGTTTATTTTATCTAGTAAAATAATTTAGAATACTTTCGTGCCACTAAAATGAATGGAATAATCTGTATTTAATAGGAAATAACTAGTAAATTGAATAAAATAGTGTCCCTATAAATATAAACAAACCTGCCGGGGTCTATCTGTCTGTTTGTCCCTTCAATGCATTAATTAAATAACTCGAAAATTAGACAAGATCACAAGAAATATATACTCGAGATTAGTTTAGCGGGTAAATATATTAATGTGGAGTTTGTTGAGTTATTATATTATAGGTATTAAAGTGTAAATTAGTAATAAAATGGGTGTATGATTTCGCAAGCATGGTTAACTAATGATTTCGCAAGCATGGTTAACTAACAATCGTGTGGGAATTGTCGATATTTAAGTAGGATTAGAATAAGATGTGATGGCCAAGTTAATTGATTTTCAGCCATAATTGGAGGAATGATGGTAGTATAATAAGTGTAAATTTTAATGACTCGCTGAAAAGGAAGCAACGTACTTAACACTTTTCTCAATTTCCTTCATATTAACTTGCCACCAATTTTCTTCATATTTATCAACTAATTTCCTTCATATTTAAGTTGTCTGTTGTTATTTTTTGTTGTTTTTTTATGAAGTAATTTCCCAGAGTGACAGTTCATTTGGTATTCTTACAGAATAACTGGGCTTTTGGCTAGGATCGTGCAGTGTTACCACATCCGGCTAGGTCCAGGGAATTTGCCTCAGTCACTTTATGATAGTTTACACCGGTATATCCCGGTAGTTTGCCCAGGTTAGGTCCAGGTAGTTTGCCCAAGTTAGGTCCCCGTAGTCTGCTGTGGTCTAGGTTAGGTCAGGTCAGGTTTGGTCACACTAATTTCCAAATTATGTTTGTAAAACGGGGCATATCTCGAAAACCATAGATGAAAAGTGTCTTAGAATGGTCCAAAATAGTGGGTAATGATACTAAAATATACAATATTGTGAATCCAGGTCTTCTGTAAATTTACCATTCATTTAAACTAGGTTTGATTCCCCCCTTCCATGTTTGCCCAGTTTGGTCCCGGTAGTTTGCCCTGGCCCATATTAAGTTAGGTTAGGTCAGGTGGCTCTTAAACTCTACCTACATATTTATTTGCATAGACTTGTGTGATTATTAGGGACTACAATATTATCTCTTAATTTCAGAACCAGCCAACCTCCAAATCAGAACCCAACCTTTGATTTAGAACCCAACATTGAAATAAGAACCCAACCTCCAAATCAGAACCCAACCTTCAAATTAGAACCCATCCATTCTGTAAATTTGAACCCAACAAACCTCCAAGTCAGAACCCAGTCAACCTGTAAACTAGAAACCATCCAACTTGTAAATTAGAACCCACCCAACCTCCAATTTAAACCCAACTCACCTCCGAATTAAAACCCAGCCAACCTGTAAATTAGAACCCAACCCACCTCCAAATCAGAACCCAACATGTCCAGACTACTGAGAATCCTGTTACAAAGTTTACATCACCACGGTCGCATCACCCAGCGCGTGGGTTTGACGGCAAGGGAGTGTCGTTTGACTCAGCGGCCCACACACACCAGTTGCAGCTACCACACCAGTCAGCGATTGTGTTCAGGTGTGTGTTGCCGTGCCTATTGTTTGTTTGAGGCTATGTGTGTTGTAAGTTAGTGTATTGTAAATCCTCAGTATACCATGAATAAATGCTTGAATCCATCTGTTTACTGATAGGCATACTTGCTATGGATTGGATATTATAATTTATTTGCTTATTTTAGGAGACTATTTTCTTCTTTAGAGCTGAATGTTTTGTTCTTTTTAACAGATTTAGTTGTTCTTAGCCAATTCATTTGTTCTTAATAGCTGAGTAATTTGTTCCTAGCAGATTTGTATGTTCTTCCAATACTATACTCGTGTTTTTCTTAGCAGATTCGAGTGGACCTTGGGACCCCAGAGTGCGAGGGAGGAGGAAGAACGACAGCGATGATCCGGCCAAAACGACGAGACCCCAGACATCACCGCCATCGCCAGTACAGTCACCGTACCTCCATCCAGACACAGGAACCATTAATGAATTCACCTCGGTGTCCAAACAGACAGATGATGCTATGGGCATTGATGACAGAGAGTATGGAAGGGATGATTTAATGGAAATCGAGCGAGGGACCGTTGAAAAGAGAAAATATGGTGGAGATAGTGTAACAGTTGGAGGTGGAAGGAGTGTTGATAAAAGTGAATATGGTAGAAAATTTGCACAATCATTAGAGCGTGATGATGGACGAGAATACGACTTAGATTCTGCAACATCAGTGAGACGAAGAACTATTGAAAGCAGAGGATATGGCAGAGACGGTTTAACAGCAGGAGAGCGAGGGACGTTTGACGAGAGAGAATACAACAGAGATTATTTAGCATCAGTAGAGAGAAGGAGTGATGAAAAGAGAGAATATAACAGAGATTTTGATACATCAATACCACAGGAGAGAGATTTTGATAGACACACTTTAACATCAACAAACCAAGGAAAAGATGTAAGACAAGTTGAAAGGAGAGAATATAACAGAGAATTTAATATATCGTTACAAGAGGATAGTGTTGATGAAAGAGAATATGATAGAGATTCTTTAACACCAACAAATCGAGGAACAGACCTAAGACCAATTGACAGGAGAGAATATGACAGAGACTCCATAACGACAATAGAACGAGGAAGGGACGATTTAGACATACCAGAGCCCAAAGAAAGTTTCCTCCTGCCGAGCCAACTAGAGAAGCGGAGGAGTGAACTGCTAAGGGAGAGAATCAGGGAGTGTAGTGATGCTGAGGAAGTGTTTGCCCTCCATCGTAAACACCGCGCTGCCATGGGGATACACCACATTCTACTGGTGTTGGATGTGCTCGCTGGGTTGGTCTCAGAGCGGTGAGTGGTGCCTGTTATTGGACTGTTTTGCCCTGTCAATGTAGACGAGTGTAGGTCCTTGATATAGAACTACGGTAATATATTTCATTAACTCTTCTCATTTAACTCACGCTCAGTAAATCACTTAGTTTCAATGTTAATGGATGCCCATGATATAACACTAACATAGACTACAGTAGATGCTTGATATAAAACTGCCAGTAACGTATTTAACACTTGTCATTCAGGTTCAGTAGATCACTTAATCTCCATGATAATGACTAACAAAAGCCTGGGAAGGTGTTTTTCAACGAGGGACTGAGTGTAAAATGATGTATTCTATCATTATCAATCAATCACTAGCACTGTACACTATGATGTTATGGTGTGGGAACGAGAACTTACTGTAATTAATCTTTATGCTTTCTGTTCTTCTATTATTAATTGTGCACTGTTATAAATAATTATTGTCTTTAAGAACGACAATATAATTAATCTATGTATTCTCTCATTTTCTGATAACTTGTTTACTGTAACTCTGTACATATGTTTGAGAAGAGGAACTGTAATTGTATCTACATTTCTTCTCATCTCAAATCACCGTACAGGATAGAAACCGCAGTAGCAATCAGAAACCGCGACGAGTTCCGTGAGGTTGGTCAACATTTGTACGAAGTGAACCGGCGACTGATGGCGGACGATGTAATAGCTGCACTAAAGAGTCTGTGCCGCCTCAAGGTTCCTGCCGACTCAAAATTGGTCCAGGCAGTCTTACAGGTGACAAAAGAAGGCTTGTGTCAGCGAGCCTGTTGAGTGCTCCTATCTATCTATGTACATATCTACCCATTTATTTCTCTATCTACAGTATTTCCATACACCTCACACAGTTTCTGCTTCCACTTGCCAGATGCTGCGTCACCAAATCAATGACCTGGACCTGAAGACGTTGGTGTTTGTGGAGTTCCTGCTGCGTAAACTGTCACCGCGCACATCACTGTCTGATGCTTTACTCACTGCACTCCCACTCCTCCTCGACACCAAACTCTCCTCCCTTGGCCAACTCACCGACATCACTATCTTAGAGCTGTCCAAGGTGTGTGTGGTGTAGGAAAGATAGTGGTGGTGTTGGTGTGTGTGGTGGTAGTACAGGAGTGGTAGTTATAGTAGAAGCAGTAGTATAGATAGTTATAACAATGCAATAATAATAATATAAATAATAGTGATAATTATGATAAGCAGGTTTCCTTCATTATAATAAGTTGTCTGTGACACTACAGCTGCTGTCTATGGGATCAAGTGGAGTGAACAGCAAGTCCTGTCAAGGTGGCAAGTTGGTGTGCGAGTTGTGGAGAAGACACACTGAGGTACGGGAGGCTCCACTATCCCGGAGTGTTGCCTGGAGTCTCCTGGACCTAACCAACACTAGACACAAACGCTATCAACTCAACCAAGACCAGAGGAAGGACAGGGACAGACTGCTCAACTACTGTCTAGAAGTGCTGGCTCAGGATCTACACTCTCTCACACACAAGGAGGTATGGTAGGCACTTTACATATAATGTATTTAACACTGATCATGTAACACTAACTAGCCCCTGGCTAGTACAGTGGTAACGTGCTGGCCTCGCATCTGTGAGGTCGGCAGATCGAGCCTCGCCCAGGCCCGAGAGTTTAAAGCTGTTTACTGGGGGGTTACTGCCATGGCTGGGCACCATGGTGGGGAGTTGGGCTTGCCTGGCTGATGTTCTGGAGAGTACAATATCTCATCAGAGATAGATACCAGAACTAAAATCCTGTGCAACTTCTTAACTTTAAATAATTTTGTAGATATGATAGTGAATAACAAAAGTCAGGGAAAATGTTTGGTGGTGGTCTCTCTCATACAAGGAGGTACAGTACAGCCTCCATGTGATGCAAACGTATTTAATAATCATTTAATGCTGGCCTAGAATATAAAGCAGTCTGTTTGGTAATGAATAACAGAAGTCTGGGAAAACATTTTGTAGTGTGCATTGAGCGGCTGAGTATAAACTGCAGTGATAGGTACAAGTATTTACAGGATTACTGCTGTAACCATCATCTTTATTACATTCATAAGGACTGTATCATATACTTCACTCTACTTTTTTGCTGACTAGTTGTTGTTAAATATATACTGTAGTGTACTATCTTCACATTCAGTTACTGTGATGCTTATTATACTTTACTTTACCTTCTTCCCACTCAGTTGATGTTGACTATATGTTAGGGTAATGTTTAATACACTTTCCCCTTCCTTGCAGTTGGAATCATTTCTGAACCGTCTGTCCAACGCCTACAAGAATCATGACCATGATAGTTACAACCAACTCTTCCTTCATGAGGTGGCACAACACACACTACAACAACAACACCTCAATGTAAAGCAAGTGGCATTCATACTCGACAAGTTGTTCCTTATGGTAAGCCTTGTGGATAGATTTGTCACTTTTGTATTAATTATGAACAGAACTCATTTATATAAGGATTTGTGTTTACAATATCTCTCTCTCTCTCTCTCTCTCTCTCTCTCTCTCTCTCTCTCTATGTTTCTGTGTGAATGTACTTACATGTATGTGCGTGTACGTGCATTTACTTACCTGTGTATGTGTATGCAGAGATTCCAGTCAGACAGTTTGTGCCAGCATCTAGTGAGCCTTGGAGTGAGTTGTCCTGGTGAAGTGAGAGATGCCAACCTTCCCCTCATACCAGTGTTAGAAAGTCTATCATCATGTACTCAGCCAATCCCTCACCTCCACCACTTCCTCAGCACCATCATGACCGCCTGGGATGACACCATTAATGAGGTCAGTCAGTCCCGGTGTGTATGTTTTGTTAATTTATTTTTACCTTAAGGTGTTGTACAGTAGTGTTGTATTGTATTAAATGATCAACTGGGCATGTTTTAAATATAAATTAATAAATATTCTTTGTTAATAATATTATGTCGATGACACATTGTAATTGATTTCTTTTAGCTACGGTATTCCAAGACACACTCTGAATTAATTAAGAGTGCATTATTTTTTCATGATGATTATGCACTGACTCCCTTCTAAGTACTGTAGTATCACCTTAGATACACATTATGCAGCTAAGAAATTAAATTAAGGGATAAGGTACATTTTTGCAAGTTGAAAACGATACAGTTGAATAGTTATTTAGGTACATTTATTCACTCGTCAAGCATTAAAATGTACAGTTTCCCACCTGCCCTCTATTCCCCAGGAGAACATGCACCAGAAGCCAGTACTGAGGATTGCACTCAACCTACTGTCCTTACAACATTATCACCCCAAACTCATGTACCTCATCACCAACCCAGATACACTCAGCATGTAAGTGTTGGTGTCATAGAGTTGTGTTGTGTTTGGATATAATCATCTTGTTGCTGTGTAGTGTTGTGATAATTATGTTCTGTTGTGTGTATTGTGTTGTGATTTATCTTGTTGTTGTGTTGTGTTGTATTTTGTCACACTCTTTGAAGACCACCAAAATGTATTCAGTAACAGAAAGCATATACTGTACAGTACATTATATACTGCATGCAAAATCCATGTATATACAGTATAATAATAAATTAATGCCTACCTTATACCTATTTATTGCTTTCCCTCCCCAGGTACATATCACAGTTTCCACACCACCACCGCAACCATCTGCGACTCCTAGAGGTGACACAGGCCATACAGACCCTCCCCACGCCACCCCCCCAGGCCACCACCACCATCCCCGACGCCTTCCTGGCCCCGGCACGCAGACAGCTCATGGAGAAGCCCCCCACACGCTCCTCCCTCAATGTCATGCTGGAGAAAGTGGTGGAGGAAGGGTGTGTTGTGTCTGGGGTGGTGACGGAGGAAGATGTTTACGTTGGTGAGTGTGTGTAAGGCGGTGGAGGTTTTCTCTGTTGGTGAGTGTGGATGTGTGTATTTTTTTTTTTTTTTTCTTGTGTGTGTGTTGGTTGGTGGAGATTGTCTGTGTAGGTGAGTGTGTATGTGTGTATAGACTAAAGATGTGTAACATATGTGAGTGTGTGGTGTTGTCGGAAATAATTATGTTGGTGAGTGTGTGTAGGATATTGGTTTAAGTGTTTTATAATGGTGCATGTGTATAGAATGTATTATGTATAATGTTATGAGTGTGTATAGATGTGTAGGTGTAGGCTGCAGATAGTTATATTAAGGGGGAAGTACAGTGTTGGTAAATCTGGAGCAAATGATTCCTCCAAACTATTCCAAGCAACAGAACACCATTATTTTCGTTCACCTGGTCCTTTTTTCTGGCATACTTTGGAGGAATCAAGGCACTCCAATGTAACAAAAGTGAATTACCCCCTTAAGAGAATAACCACTATTAGTGGAAATAAATATTATTATTATTAAATATTATTATTATGTACGTTGGTGAGCTTTTATAGAAAGTATAATTTTGGGTGCTACTGTGCAATATGCAAGAACATTCACGGTGTTGGTGATGGCTCCATAGACACAATACATAGCCATGGTACCAGCACCAAGCCATTGTTAACACCATGGTTTTTGTTCTTGCATACTGCCCACTATGTACTCCTTATACTCCTTATCATCACCTACTCTGCCATCAGATCACCTGCTTGTACTGGACCAATCAGGACGCCCCGTACAGATGTCATCGCCGGTACAATCAGAACAGAACGTCAGAATTGAATCCCTCGACATTCCACCCGATTATACAAGGTGAGGAAATGATGTACAGTCTTAGTCAAAAGTGCTGACATTTCAATATGTTGTAAACTATGAGATTGATAAATTAGGTAAGGAGATGTTTGATGCAGTAAGCCCTTGATAAAATGTGAAACATGAACAGGTTAGCCATCATGGACGTTGGATCGGGTAGAAGCCTTCGTCCCACACACCAACTCCACGGCATCACACAACTACAGAGACAAGTACTGGAGCATCAAGGGTTCCGTGTGATGCCGTTCCTACAGGCCGAGTTCTATTCGGTGCAGCAAGACGAGAAACTCCTGTATGTGGTGCGGGAACTGATGAGAGCCGGCGTTGTGCTGGACGACACCGCACCACAGATGGTTACTATGACAGACGACACACACCACCAGCCCAGAGTAGTGTCATAATGGAGTGTCAGCAAATCAGCCCTATTTCTGGGTTGTATAGTCAGTAACTTTGTACTATTTCCAGATGGTGTCATAATGGATAGTCAGCAACTCGATGCTATTTTCCAGGTTGTGTTGCAATGGATAGTCAGCAACTCAGCACAGATTCCAGGTTGTATAGTCAGCAAAAAGAAATAAAGGAAGGAGTTATATGGAAGATGATCGTTGAGTGTAAAAGTAGATTATATAATGAATAATGACTTGTATCCACCACTTCATTTTCCATTCACTCCCTCATTAAAGATCACCAAATGTTTTCCCAGGCATCTGTTATCCATTACCCACCACTTTATTATTTCGATACTCATTGAAGACCACTAAATATTCTCCCAGGTTTCTATTATTCATTACCATACAGACTATATTTTATGATTTACTGGGTCTGTGTTAAAGGAGAAATGTTAAATATACTGTATAATGACGGTGTTATATTGAGATGCTACTGCATTAAGGGGGAAATTTTGTGTTGGTAAATCTGGAGCAACTGATTCCTCCAAACTATTCCAAGCAACAGAACACCATTATTTTTGTTCATTTGGTCCTGTTTCATGGCATACTTTGGAGGAATCATGGCACTCCAATGTAACAAAAGTGAATTACCCCCTTAAATGATTTACTGGGCCTGTGTTAAATGAGAAGTGTTAAATATGTTATTGTTACATTGTAGGCCTTATTTAACTTACCATAAGAGGAGAGGAGTGTAGCATATATTGTAATTTATCTCTATTCTGTATATTATTGTACAGGAAATGCAGAATCATACTACAGTACTTTAATGTTAAAATAAATAAGTTAACAAACATAAAAAGTCTGTGTATTTCAGTACTTCACAAATTGAAATGTATATGCACACTATATTTGTATAAATGAAGCGGAGGACTACTGATTCCTCCAAACTATGCCATGAAACAGACTATGACCTCTGTATACACATAGGGCATCTGTTTTGTAGCATAGTTTTAAGGTACTATGACAGAACAAGCCATTTTCCTTTTTATTTTTCATCTTTCATCTTTCTGAGGCAAAATAGGACCGTTCGCAGTAAGCTGCCACATACCGCCAAATTTTTAAATTTCGTTTTCATATCAGGGACATTGAAAATTAGCCCACCAAAAAATTAGCCCACTTACTAAATTATTTGTATTCACTTAAGAATTCCAGATACCATAAATATATATTTAAATAGATATAATAAAAAGATGAGATGTACCCGAGACCCGTGCCTCTTAAAAAAAAAAAAAAAAAAAAAAAAAAATTAATAAAATAAATTTAAAATAAATAAAAACAAAAAATAGAATAAATAGAAAAATAAAGTGGTAATGACAAAAGTAAGAGTAATTGAGCAATAGATAAGATAGATAAAAGAGAGGGAAAATTGGAGAGTGAGCGAGAATAAAATGAAGAAATAGACGGTGACAAGAAAACAAAATAAACAGATAGATGGTGGCAACTAAGCATATTGAATAGATAGACAGTGAAAAAGAAAGAGAATAATAAGCTTGAAAATTAAAATAAACATATGGCAGCAACCTGGTTGAGCCCAGGAACTTGTACACTACTACTTTGTTTCTATTTCCTCACTAACCTCTAGTGATATCTATCACACATTCTCTGTTTTTTCCTCTTTACTCCCACCACCATTGCCATTGACGGCAGACTATCCTACGAGCTACAGTAGAAGAAGGATCAGCCCCGCTCCTGCCGTCGTGTTACGTGGTGCTCCTGCTCTACATCACTACAGACTCTCCACTGCAACTACCGACTCTCCATGACGCTGCACGACAGGCTGGCCTTCCCTATATCTACATGTACTGCATTCCTGTGTATTACCAATAAACTGTACCGTGTATTCTGGAGTCTGTTCACCCGGGTAGAAACATAAGGGCTTCCTTATCGTTTTAACCTCTATACCAACTGACACCACTTCCCCTGCTGACCGTCTTGTTGGCAGGGTGAAGTGGTTTAACCCAAGACCATTTGTTACCTGCGACGAGCGAGATTACTTCGTCCACTGGAAGGGCAAACTTTTCTCTGCTGCCACAGCTTCACCACCATCACTGGGGGACGGAGAGGAGGTGTCCTTTACTGTGGAGGAAGGGAGTTAAGGCTACCAACGTAGCCGGAGTTGATGGTGGGCAGGTCCTAGGCTCACTCCATGCCCGTGGGAGGAAGTCGGCTGACGCCCAACCATATATACCAATACAATGGAGTCACGAGAAAAATTTAGTAGCACTTACTAAGTAGGCCTGTCCTTTGTGCAATAGAGGAAGACAGAGAATGAATGTGCTTCTCAAAAGCCAGTTTTAAATAAAAAGTCACTCCCAACAAACGCAAAGTATAACTACGTCCTCAATATGTTCATCAGAAATTTATGCAGTCTGGAGTGAGGTGGATCCAATGTACGGTACGGAATCTACTGATGATTATGGAGTGCAATTTGTTAGCATTAAGCTTCATGCCCCAAAGTTGCCACCAGGAAGAGATCCTACCTCTATTCAAAGATGCTGCAACTTCTCTGTTATAAGACAAGTGAATAGAGTTGTATCGTCGGCATACGATATTAGCTAAATTTCAAGGTCAATGCCAAGTCAGAAGTAAAAATATTAAAAAACAAGGGTCGTAGGACACTGCCTTATGGAACTCCGGAAACCACAGGCACTGAGACAAAACAGACACCTTCCACAACACCACACTGTGATCTACTAGTTAAAAAATCTTTTAAAACTCTAAAAAGATTTCCACCAACACAAAAAATTTGCAATTTATAAATTAGAGCCTTATGGTTTACAATGTCAAAAGCCAAACTAAAATCGATGGCAACAATTGAGTTCATGCCCAAGGTCCATATCAGATTGCAGGTTATATGTGAGAGCCAAAAGGGCATCACAAGTTCCCAGTCCCTAACAGAATCCAAACTGGGATTAAAAAAACAGACCAAATTTCTCACAATACTTGGTTAACGTTTTAGCCAAAAGCCTCTCAAAGATCTTAGAGACTTAGACAGTATGGGTGTAACAGAGATGGGATGGTACTCAGAGGGCAAAGGTGAAACTGAAGCTCCCTTGGGGATGGGAGTAATATTGTCTTTGCCTCAACAAGATGGAAAACTCCAGGACCTCATGAGTAATCTAAACACGACTACCAATTTTTGGGATAGCGTCTTGCTGTTACATACTATAAATAGGATCATTATACTCTCAGTCACCAGAGAGACTTATCCCAATAGTAACCAACATATCACAAACAGTAACCATGAGAACAGTCAGAAAAATAATACTGTAGATATATAATAATACACCCCAGTTATACATTCCATTTATTTCTCTATAACCACAATATGTGTCATGGGAGCTGGTCCATTGAAGTAGCCAACACCTGTCTAACATTCAGGTTAATCCGGCTACATTTAACATACTCCAGGATTTCATTGTTAGTCTCAGTGCCGTTCAAGACTGGAACTACGCTAAGCCCAGAAAAAGGGTCATCTCTCCGGGAATTACGTTCACTGCAGCATTTTTTCCTGGATATTTCATAATTTTCTTCTTCAGGGTTGTCAGTAATGTGATGACTCTTATCCCTTTTCTTCTCCTTCACAGCAGACATATTATCAGCTTTCATTACCTTCTGCTGTTTCGTACTTTCTGCTTGCCTCGAGGAATTAAAAGCGGGATTCTCTTTGGATACATCTGTTATTTCACCTTCCGGTCGTGTAATAATGTCATAATTTTCTAATGTATTTTCCTTACAGTAAGACTCGTCCCTAAGTTTCCATGAATGCATTTGTTCTCTTCTTTCCACTTGTCTCCTCCCATCTCCCTCCATACCCTCCTCTTGCTTCCATCCTTCTCCACAGGCTCCCATAGCTCGCCTTGTTTCTTCTTGATGTCCCTCCTCTTCCTTCCCTCCACCTACCCATGGGTGGTGTGTGGCTTGAAGCACCCTGGGGACAGCATGGTAGGCCAGACGTGAGGGTCCAGACATCACCAATACATCCCCACTGTGCAGGAAGAGAGCTGTTGGTCGCATTGTTTTGCTGGCACCACCAATGAGGAACACAGCACTTTGGCCAAAACTGCAATAAAGCAAAAACTTAATGTACTATACACTGGGGTTATGGGTATGAAATGTAATATTTATATAATGAATCCAGTAATGCAGATTTATTTCTTATAGATTGGGTGGGAGTGGTTTGTGTGGTTTAATTCTTGCCAGTACAGTATTAATATTTCCATCAACCTGGATATAAAAGAGAACTGACAAATTTGTGATTTGATTAGTTTTAATATGGAGACTCTTATTTATTGTAGTGCAGGCATAATGCATTTTGTTGTGTATCCAATAATTGAACACTGAGGTTAGTGTGGCAACTACTAATACAGTATTGTATATGAAGACTGGGTTAGAATATAAAGTATATACAGTATATAGATTCATCCATTAATAGTGCTGAAACATCACTCCTTCCTAAGAGTATCCCATCATGGGATAATCCACAGTGTAAGTCATAATGAGCTAAATTTAAGTATACATGTAGACAGCAGGAATTATTATTCTATAACCCTTTGTTTCCTGGAAACAAGGTACAGTATTTTCATACAAATGACTTGGCTTGAAGGAATTTTCTGTTGTTAAACTTGCCTGAAGGAGAAGAGAGGTACAGTGACACAGGGTTCAGAGTGGTCAGTGTGTGGGGCCAGGGTGGAGTCTAGGTGATAGTAGTTGACTATGGCAGCTTCAGCAATGAAGTTAGGAAACCCAAGAGCTCTTGCCACCACGGAACACAGTTTGACCACCATGTGTGGCATCTCCCCCCGCATGCTCTCGCTGTATTCCTGAAGTGTTCAAGTGAGTTGGTCTTGTCAACACCATGACTGAAGCTAGAAATTGAGGTTATGATATTGCATGAAATAGTCAAGTAAATCTGTGCTTGTGTCTGTCCATCTTTGCATGGCTAAACATTTGAACCCACGGGGCTAAAAATTGGTCCACATCGGAAACTTGACATAAGAGAGTAGGACACTTGGTGCTGTCTTCCAATGTCAGACAGGATATAATACTAATATTCTCAAGGACTGGTCTACCTGGCAAACTATAGTCATTATAGAAGGTTTATGACACTTTAAGTGAAAATGTATCAAGCACTCATGCCAATTGGTGGAGTTACAGTTATACAAAAGGATAACCCAGATTTCTTCAGGTTAATGGCCCAAGAAGCAGACCATGATCTGTAAATGGGTTACTGTATCAACGTTGCCAGGCCCCTTGAAATACTGTGTTTAGGGTGATAGCCAATGAAATTTGTGAAACACTGCTTTAAAACATGCAATGAAACAGCACCCATGCTTAGGGAATATTTTGTAAGATAGTTTGGAGATCTCAGCAGCCTCCAAATGCCAACAATATAAAAGGCCAGATCCCTTAACCATGAAAAGATGGCAATTTACTTTTCATACAGTTCTTTAAATTTTTCATCACTATTTCAAGTACAGGACAGTATATTATAGAAGACTCGAGCCTTTGATTATGGGTTAGATCAACTAATTGATAATGTCATTACTTACTGTTTAAGGTTTGACCCTCACACAACAAATGATCATTTTTCCCTCTTCTATGACCACAACCTGACAAGTTTTTGCTGTTGGAAGAAGTCACTACTGATGTTGAAAAGGTTACTAGTGTTTCAGAATACCAATTCAGTACATACAAGTTGGAGTAACAGGTAGCATTCTTAGATTAGTGCCAGATGATTTAGATTGTCATAAGGGATTGAAGGAGCAAATAAGGATCATGAAGAATAAGTTCACCTTTGTGTCCCAGTTGTGGTGGTACCCTAGTGTGACCCAACGCAACTTTTTGTGGAGCCTGCTCTTCTTACCTTCACTCCTGGAAGATATATATTAATTATATATCAACCCTGTAGCTATAGTACATCTGTAAATAATAAACATATTAGTATTGGGCATTGTCAGGCTGAGTCAGTCTTTATAATTCTGGTACGGTAAACACAATTTTTTCTACTTTGTCAATAGTTTTTTAATAGGTAAGCTGAAGCAAATAGAATAAGATAAGGATGACCACCTGGATGTCCATGTTTGTCCAAAGGACAAAGTTGGGAGTGAAGATGTAGTGTGTATGTTGGACATTACAATAGAAATTAAGAGGTTCTGATTCCTGATTATGAGACCATAGGGATGTGTTTTATGATGAGTTTGAAGGACTACGCCTGCTTCAATTTGCCTACAACAGGTTACCATCAGCATCATCAATACCCAATTTCCTTTTTTGAAGGGATGGGGAGGCTCTAGCACCAGTGTAGGACCCATGACAGGCAAGGGGTCCAGCTCTGAGGCTATTTGAGTCTTTGGTGGGGTCATTGTTAGAGAGCAGGGTCTCCAACCTGCACTCCCTCCCCTGTACCATTAGGGATACAAAACTGACTGCACCATCACAAAAATGGTGGACGATGGGGATGCCACATCCCTACACCTTAGCTTCCCTAAAAAAATAATATTACTGTATTAAGTAAAACTAATATGAATAAAGTTATGCTATCTTCGTCACACTTGCCCTTACGTCTGGCACATCTCCCACCATGTGTGTTCAGTGAGACTGATGCCATGAGAGAACAAGTTATTTGGATTTCCAGCACAGGGATACTCCTTCAGGCATCTCTTGATCCACATCTGCTGGCCCTGGCATGTGAATGGGTTACGAATTACCAACAAACCTGAAAAAACATCATACAGTAGTTATACAGATATTGATGTTTACTACTTGGACTGTTTGAATGTTGTCCTTAATTTAAATTCTTTAAAGAAATTTTCACTGTGTGTACAGGCTTGAATATTGCATTTTAACTCAAGGTATATCATGGGCAGACATGGGGTCTATTACAGGGTTAGTTTTACTATTACAGCTATGATAATTTTATCTATTGCTATTACTATTTCTTAGAAAACCTTGTAATAGTCAATTACTATTACATATTACTCTTACCCCATGTCTGATCATGGGATTTCCTAATATGATTACAAAACCCAGCACGGATATGCAGTCTCCCTGTTATCCACTTGCATTCACATGTTTTCCACATTTCCCAAATGACAGTTAGGCTCATGAGAGTATCTCTCTCCAGGATTTGGAAAATGGGTGTATTGAGCATAGAAGGTGGATGTGGAACATGAGCTGGAATGGCTATGTGAAATACTGTAAGTCTTCTATAAATAAAAAAAATGGGGGCTCTCACTCTTATGACTCATCCAAATTTCTAGTTCACGTGGATTCTGATATTCCTTCACAGTACTACTTGCAATACATGGTATACCATCTAAAGCAAAATTTTCCTCTGTACAGCTGAGCTTTGTCCCTCAAGTCAAAATATTTAGGCTGAAGGGAAACATTTAAAACTACTGTAATTTTCTTTGTCATAATTTTAGAATTTTACAGTGATAATTTAATTAATATACGGTATTTTGTCATTATGACATGCATAATTATGACTTATGAAACTTTGACATATGAAGGGATTACTGACGATTGTACTGTACAGTCAGGATCCCCAACGTTTTACCATACCCTTAGCTGGCAGGAAGGCAAAGTCAGTGTTAAAGAAAGGCTAGACGATCAGACAAACTGGTGTTTGAGTTGGGAACGAGACAGGGTGAGGTTCACTTTTAACAAACCATAACCTCGAAGTTATGATAATGAAAAATACAAACGCTCCCAACCTATCTTTAATATTGGCTTTGCCTTCCTCCCAGTCAAGGGGGTGGCAAAACTTTGGATTGTGACTGTACTGTACTTGTAAAGATTAACAAAGTACTGTATCTTTAACAAATATATATACTGTACCCTATACAGGCTATGTAATATTATATTTAATCTATATATTGGGGCTTCCTATTATACCAAGTAGGCTACTGGTAATTCTATTTCAAGGACCGGTTACAAATTATGGCATTCTACAACACATCTGTTAACTTTCTACATCAAATGAGTTACCATGTCCATACCATATAAATAGTAGTAAGAGGTAATGTTGTTAGAGCTGACCTGGGTGTTGATGAAGGGAATACACTTTCCAGTTTGTCTGAGGGATCAAGCCAACTTCATCTGCTGCTGCTTCATCCATTTCAGTTATCTTACTGTACTGTATACTGGATCTTGACTCCTGTAAATTCCAGTTGTGTATTAGTGAGGGTATATTATTTTATGGAAAAGAATCTGCTCCAAAAACAATAATAATTGTGATTAAATTGTTAAATACTGTATTACTGTAAAGTATCCCTGGTCACAATCTTCCTATACAGTATAATGTATCATAGTTGAGTCAAACTGTGCCCTTGTAAATAAAGACAAACAATCAGCACAATGGGTCGATTCCACAGTCGTTCGTAGTGGTTTGTAAGCACGCAAACGAAAGAATCTTAGCCTTGTAAATGAATTATGGCTGGGTTATTTAATGAATTTGATGAGTAAACTATGCAGTGATCATCCTTATCTAACTGTTTGATAGATTTTGTGAATGTGGATGCTCAGCTTTGGGAAAACAATGAAACCTTATAAGTGTGGTTGGTTGGGAAGCTAACAAATGAATATCACTGTGGAATCGATCCAATATGTCCATTGTAAATCTGAGGCTCAAAAATATTGTGTTGCAGATTGAAACTACAAGTGACTGACCCCAACTCTTAAACTCCAGCTGCGGATCAAGAATAATTGATATTGCAATTGTGAAGTACAATACTGTTTCCATGGTCAAGTGTCAATGCAGAGCTGCATTTATGAGACCTTGAATAGAAGTTGTAATTGTTCATTGTAAATATGATCAATCAAATATGAAGTTGAAGAAATTCCTCTTTTAATGCTTATCATGGGTAGCAGCAAGATTCTAGCTAGAAAACAAAAGTACTGTATGGTGTGACAAGTAGCATCCTAATTCTGTAGAGTACTGGGAGTGAGAGACAACCCTCCAAACTAATAACTCTTTATCACTTTACAAAATTACCATCATGAATCAACCCCCAAAACAACAATAACTTTTTATCACCTTACCATCAAGCTGTCAACTTCCAACACCTCGTCAAGGTCAGGAGGTGGCTGCTTCCTTTTGTAATATTTAAATACCTCCTTGAAGTTGTCCTCTGAGTGCAACACATCCTCCTGCATGGTGTGGTATGATTGTTCTCTCTGCAAAGTGTGTTAGGGACTCATTTTAGTAATTGGAGAAAAATCTTCAATTTCTTCTATGCATTTTCCATCTCAATTACCCCATTTCCAAAATACCCCATCCATAACCCCAATTCCCTCGCTACCCTAAATCGTATGGGGTATGGTGGGGTATTTTGGAAATGGGGCTTTTGCGGAGGAAATGCCATAGAAGAAAATAGTCTTATAATGGTATAAATAAGTGGGAAATGAAGGTAAAAAAAGTGTACGCGATAATGGTAATTCATTCAATATTTACCAATTTCTTTTCAGCTATGGTACATGGTTCAAAGGTACTGTGGGCGGTATGCTAGAACATCCGTGGTGTTGACGATGAAGAGTTACAGATATAATGGCTCTGTTATTTGTCTATGGAGTCGTCGTACCATTACTACACCATTGTATACCCATGAATGAATGTTCTTGAGTATGGCCCTGTATGCTAAGGTTCGGTTGTAATTAAGAAGAGCCGCAGAAAAGGAAGTTACTGACCAATTTATTTTATATTTTGGTTGGTTGTTGTTTTTGCTTTATGAAGTAATTTTGGTAAATATTGAAAGAATTACCGTTATTGCGTACGGTTTTTCTACCTTCATGACCCACTTATTTAGACCATTCTAAGACTATTTTCTTCTGTGGCATTTCCTCCGCAAATGCCCCATTTCCAAGATAGGTCATATTCAAATGGGGCAGTTTGAAATTAGCCTGACCTTACCTAACCTAACCTAGACCACAGCAGACTACCGGGACCTAACCTGGGCAAACTACCGGGAAATAACCATGGTAAAGTACAGGAAATGACCGGGGCAAAATACTGGGACCTAGCCGGATCTGGCTACACTGCTACAAAACGGTAATTCTTTCAATAAATACCTTAGACATCCATATGACTTATATATAAAAAAAAAGTTTTAATTCTACTGTATAGCACTTCGCGAGTTATATATATTTAGGTAAAGGTACAGAAGTGGACCTTACTGTATAATAGATATTTTACTGTCATTACCCACTATTTCGGACCATTCTAAGACACTTTTCTTCTATGGTTTTTCTTCCTCAAATGCCCCGTTTCCAAGATAGGGCATATTCAAATGGGGCATTTTGAAATTAGGGTAAATATTGAATGAATTACCGTTATTGCGTACGTTTTTTCTACCTTCATTACCCACTTATTTAGACCATTCTAAGACTATTTTCTTCTATGGCATTTTCTCCGCAAATGCCCCATTTCCAAGATATTCAAATGGGGCATTTTTAAATTAGCCTGACCTTACCTGACCTGACCTAACCTAACCTAGACCGCATCAGACTACCGGAACCTAACCTGGGCAAACTACCGGGACCTAACCTGGGCAAACTACCAGGAAATAATCGTGATAAAGTACAATAAATGACTGGGGTAAAATACTGGGACCTAGCCGGATCTGGCAACACTGCTGCAAAACGGTAATTCTTTCAATAAATACCGAAATTAGCCTGACCTTACCTGACCTGACTTAACCTAACCTAGACCGCATCAGACTACCGGGACCTAACCTGGGCAAACTACCGGGACCTAACCTGGGCAAACTACCGGGAAATAATCGTGATAAAGTACAATAAATGACAGGGGTAAAATACTAGGACCCAGCCGGATCTGGCAACACTGCTGAATTAAGGTCCACTTCTGTACTAATACCTATATTTATGTTGGAACGTATTTCACACTTCACAATGACAATCACAACTCACAAGTATCAATGTAAGTTAACAAGTAATAACCACAACAGCCTCCATTGACAGGTAAAATAACTTAATTAATATATTTTTATGTTTAATTAAGTTATTCTATTTGCAGGAGAAAATGGTTGTAGTAATCCTCTGTTATAATTATGAGCTAGTGGTTGATTATCAGACTATAATCAGAGGTGTTCCTGATTATTAATTCAACTACATTATTTATTTTTAACATTATAAGAGATGGTCTGTTTGGTTTATTTACATTATTAATTTTTTTTTTTTTTTTTCATTATATTATTACATCTATTTTATGTATATTTTGCTGAAACTGCACTTTCTTATAGTTATTTTGATTTATTATGTGTTGTATAAGCTCATGTTTTTGGTATTTATTCTTTTAGTTCTATTTTTCTACAAATTTTCTTCAAGATTAAAAAAAAAAAAAAAAGTAGGTACCGTTGTGAATGTGAAACCCAAACAATATTTACTTTTCATGATTATCAGAAACACGTGGAATTGTCAATATAGAAGAATTAATTAACTACAGGTATTTATTATAAGTTCAGTACACTCATAACCACATACGGTACACGTTTATACAGTAAATGAGGACCTAAGTTATTTTGCTTAGTAACAATAGAAGGTGATTTCCTTATAATTGGGTATTAGTTTTTGAAAAGTAAGTGTCTTTCGTACTAAAAATTTTCTACCTTAAATCCATATGAGCGTATTCTGTCTTGGCTACTTAAACGTAATACCTGGTTTAAATCTCCCTTATTAAACCCTTTCATTCATTTAATTACTTAAGTCAAATCACGTCTCACCCTCTGTCTTTCAACCTAAGTTGTTTCAGCTTTTTCGTCTTTTATCATAAAAGTGATTCTGAGGTGACTCACTTTGACCCTTTAATGTTTGGGTAAAACTTTATTGGGTAAATATTGAATGAATTACGGTTATTGGGTACGGTTTTTCTACCTTCATTACCTACTTATTTAGACCATTCTAAGACTATTTTCTTCTATGGCATTTTCTCCGCAAATGCCCCATTTACAAGATAGGGCATATTCAAATGGGGCATTTTGAAATAAGCCTGACCTTACCTGACCTGACCTAACCTAACCTTGACTGCATCAGACTACCGGGACCTAACCTGGGCAGACTACCGGGACGTAACCTGGGCAAACTACCGGGAAATAACCGTGGTAAAGTACAGAAAATGACCGGGGCAAAATACTGGGACTTAGCCGGATCTGGCAACACTGCTACAAAACGGTAATTCTTTCAATAAATACCCTTTATTGTTGGACAATACAGTATTTTTTCATCTGTTGAAATAATAGGTTGACAGTGCATAATAATAATTATGCCATATTGAACATGTTTGACAGTCCTGACCCACAATATGTGAGGTTGTCTGCCAATTTATCAGATAGTTGATGATGTGCAAGGAAAATTTCAGAGTATACTATGTGGCCATCTAATACCAAGGTAGAAGCAGTACGTGTTCTTATCGGTAAATATTGAAAGAATTACCGTTATTGCGTATGGTGTTTCAACCTTCTTTACCCACTTATTTAGACCATTCTAAGACTATTTTCGGTAAATTTACAGAAGAACTGGGTTCACTATATTGTATATTTTAGTATAATTACCCACTATTTTGGACCATTCTAAGACACTTTTCATCTATCGTGTTTCTCTCGGAGATGCCCCGTTTTACAAACATAATTTGGAAATCAGTCTGATCTAACCTGACCTAACCTAACCTAACCTAGACCACAGCAAAGTACCGGCACCTAACCTGGGCAAACTACCGGCACCTAACCTGGGCAATCTACCGGGATATAACCGGCGTAAACTATCATAAAGTGACTGGGGCAAATTTCCGGGACCTAGCCGGATGTGGTAACACTGCGCGATCCTAGCCAAAAACCCAGTTGTTCTGTAATAATACCCTATTTTTTTGTATGGCATTTCCTCTGCATAGGGCATATTCAAATGGGGCATTTTGAAATTTGCTTGACCTTACCAAACCTAACCTAGACCACAGCAGACTACCGGGACCTAACCTGGGCAAATAACCGTGGTAAAGTACAGGAAATGACAGTGGCAAAATACTGGGACCTAGCCGGATCTGGCAACACTGCTACAAAATGGTAATTCTTTCAATAAATATTGTACCTTCTTATCATACATGCAGTAGTAGGCTCAGGTTACGTGAGCCATAAATTAGCATATTATATATATGTTTTTTTTCTTTCTTTGTTTTTTTTTTCTTTTTAGTTCATGATCCAGAATTGTAGATGTGGCACCTGCGTAGTACTGCAGGCTAAGTGAACTTGTTTTGGTCTCATTGGCCACCCAAGTCACTGAAAAAAATATACTGGTAATCAATCAAAAATAATATTGAAGCTGTTTCCTTTTTAAATGTTTACCATGGCTAGCCAACAAGATTGAAAAAGCTCACTTGTCCGAGAGAACCGCACAGATGCCATATCTACGATTATGAATCATAAGCTGAAAAAAATATATAAGCATAATTAAGGCCTCATTAAGTTAGTTTGGTTGGGACCATTTGGTTATAAGTTCTTTCCTCACAATATTTTAGTAAAACAGGAATAGAACAACAAAAACTATACCGTACATGAAAAACTGTGCTGGGCGATGCCCACAAGGCTACACCACAGCCAGACCAGGTGGACTCATTAGGAAGGAAAGACTTGGAAGGGTGAATGTCAAGAGGCTGTACAGGCAGCTGTATTGTCATAAGTAATTTTAGTTTGGATGTGCTCCTGGAAGCTGGTTTGGTGTGGGTAGGATGGAATAGTTGTTATACGGGGTACATCCAACTTGGACCATTCTGAAATGCCAACTTCCAGTGTCAGAACATATATATATATAAAAAAAAAGTTCTTTGCTGCTACCTTCAAGAGCATCTACAAGGACAGCCAAGGTGACTAACATGAGCGAAAGGACAGTCAAAAGAATTTGTTCGGCATTAAACAAAACCCATGACACACAAGATGCATCAGAGGAACCTGCAGGGGAAACCTTAAAAAATAATAGTGCCTAGACATTTACCCTAGTGGTGGTGTGGAAAAAGGTCAAAGAGAGAGAGAGAGAGGAGAGAACAATTTTAAGAGAGGGAGGAATATTTCTCAAGTCTTATAGGGTAAGTGTAGGATAACTTAGTTACTTCTAGTAACTTTTCATGAAAAACTCAAAAGGAAGGATTTGAAAAAAATTGTAAGGTTAGTTTTCAATTTATAAGCCAAACAACATGGGAAAAGGCGGGAGGGTGAGAGAGAGAAGTCATGTGGCAAGAGTGTGGACTCATCCCGACCTCACCCCGGGGGTCAAGATACGCTGCAAAGACTGCAGTACAGTACTGTATTTATGTATGATAGCTTGTGTTGGGTGTTGTTTTAATGTTCTTTGTGTGTGTGGGTATTGTACAGTTGGCCACAGAAATTCTTACACAGGCTATATACAATATATGGAAAAAGATGTCATTATTATGGAAGTAATGCAATTAATGGTCTACCAAGTGACTTGGCGATTGCAATACTGTACAACAAACCTAATAATAATGTTGTATTGCAGTTACGTAGTGTTACATTTTCTATATACGGTACATGTATTGTAAACCCTTGAAAACAACAGCGTGTGTACGAATTCTTGTGGCCAATAGTACTATATATTGTAGTAGGTGTTGTAGGTGTGTGGAGTCTGTGATAAGTGTTTGTGTACCTCTCAGGTCAATGTGATCCTTCATCTTATGGACTTTGGTTCAAGGTGTAAGTAGTCTGTCAGTGTGGTGGCTGTGCAGACTGTGGTGTAAATATTTTTATTAAAAAAAATTACTTTAAGCATATCTTTTCAATAATAAAAAAAAAATGCTTGGGCTGTACTTGATGAAGACATTAAAAGACTGAATTCTCTTTATTTTTTCTCAGGGTAACAGCTGTGGGATTCAGACAGTGTGATGTTTTCTGCTGAGGTTATTCAACGTAAAGTGGCAAAAAATGAGAATCCAAGGCAACAATCAAGATCATCTAAGTTTCAACCTCCTGCAAAAAGGTATGTTAGCTAATAGACATCTATTTACATCAACAGTGTTTCTATCTTTAGAGTGTGAAAGGAGTACATAAGGGGATTATGAATATAGTATGCTATAAGTTCGAAAATGCTATCTCTTATTGTCTTTATGTTGCGCAATGTCAGAATTTATAGGTGAGTTGGTTTGAAATCAGTGTAAATTTAATATTTTATCAGCATATAGGAATCTACCAAAGTGCATACCTTCTTCCAAAATAGAACAAGAAACTTGAATTCTATTGTATTAAAAGTTATAATGTACCGTATTAAAAAGTTAAAACACCAATATATATCAGTTGTGTGGTTCCCACACATAATGATATGCATTATAAGATTAGAGAGGATACATAGGGCTACAACCAAAATGGTACCCAGTCTAAAGGGCTCAACAAATGAGGAGAGACTGGAAAGGATAAGTTTGCAACATTGGAATAGAGAAGAGAGAGGTGATATGATAACAATATACTGAAAGATAAAGAGTGTTGGAATACTGGATAGGAATGATCTATTGGTATGGGAAGAGAGAAGAGGAAGGGGACATGAAAGAAAATTCAAGCACAGATATTTGAAAGCTTTGAAAATATTCAACAGTTTTCTCATCACTGGTGTCATCTGCTTCACTATCCTAAACATCTTCAGCCTACCTTCTATGCTATCAATACCTCTACCCCACTTCTGCCATGCTGCCGACGCTGCTCTCTTCGCTTGTCTTGACTTATCCTTATTCTCCTGCTCTCCTCAGTTCAATCTGGGGTTGCGCTCTCTGAATGCTCTCTTCTTCTCTGCTATTGCCTGTTTCACCTCATCACACCACCACCACCATGTTTATCTCTTTGCCTCTGTCCAGTTATTTCACCACAAACCTCTTTAGCTACTTCCATAAAATTTGCTCTGCATCCTGTCCATCCACTCTCATTTTCACCAATTCTCTCTACCAGTTTCTCCTGAAATTCTCTCCTTTTGTTGGGTTCTTTTACTTTCTATACCTTTATGCTCCTCTCCCCTCTTATTCAAATTCATTTTTTACAGTAATCTGTCCTACATTAACCATTCCTCTTTTGGAAATATCACCTTACAGTTGGTCACCTTCACATCCTCTCCTTTTGTCATTACACATAGTCTCTTTGCGTTGCTGCGTCTCCACTTTTGAATGTGATTTGATATTCTTCACTCTTCTTAAACCATGTAGCCTACTGTACAAGTAATCCAAACTCTAAATTATGTTGCAGACACAGCTGCAGTGCCTGTTCTTCCTCTTCATTTCTCTGCCCTATTCCAAACACACCCATAACTTTCTCTTACTGTATACTCTTTTATCTCTGCCTATATGCACATTCATGTCTCCAGCAACTATCAGTATTTCTTCTTACGTAACTTTTGAGATCTTGTCCAATATCTTTGCCCAACAATCTTTTTTCGCTTCTTCTAGCCTTCCTAGTTGCAGAACATAGGCTACACTGAAAATACATACATAGTCTTTCCCCTGCTCACCATCTTGAGTACAGTGTACAGTACAGTACCTCTCTTTTTCATTTCAGGGTGAAACAGGAAAAACAACAACCAGTAAATGAAAACCAATCGAGCAGTTCAGCAATGAAGAAACACAAAGCACGAGAAGACCAAGTATCTCAGAACATAAAGGATAAAACAAGTAAATTCGATGGAGTTAAGAAGAAAGCCATGAACACAGAAAATAAGACTGTGAAGAAACCCAAGTCAGAACAAGAATCCCTGGTCATGAAGGTTAAATCAAATCAAATCAATGGAGTTAAGAAGAAAGCCTTGAACATAGAAAATAAAACAGTAAAGAAACCCAAGGCAGAACAAGAAACTATGGTTATGAAGGTTAAATCAAATCAAATCAATGGAGTTAAGAAGAAAGCCAAGAACATTGAAAAAAAGAGGTTGAAAAAACAAACAGGAGCTAGAAGCAAAATAGCTGAACAAGAAGCACAAACTGGAGGTAATGGGAATACTGCAGTGGGATGTGCTACTTCAAAAAAGGCTCCATTTTATAGAGAGAGTGCAACTGGTGTGTCTCGTTCACACAACAGTAAAAAAGCAAAGGTTGCTCCATTCTACATGAATGGCAACATTAGTGAGACAAGTCTAGATGGCAGTGACATGGAACTGAAAGAAACAGAAGATGGTGAGAAGGACGATGGTAATAGTGGTATCCAAGATAATGAAGCACGTGGAGAAAGGAGACGAGAGATGGTAGGAGAGCCACTGAGTGTTGCATCATCGACTTGTAAGAAAGTCGTCTATGCTGCAGTCTCACCAGGAACAACTCTTTATTTTCAGGTAAAATAATAAAATTAGCTTGTTCTAAGCATGTACAGTAGAGTAGGTTGTGTGTATTTGGTGTATATGATGACATAATGGCATAGTGTGTACCATTAAATGAAAACTTTCATCGTGATCTGTATTTAATGCCATATGATGTTATTTTCACTTGGATATATTGTTATTGTATTTTCCTGCTTTTCTATTTTCAGGGTATGCTTCATGTTAAAGTTCTGGCTGGGTCTGTGGAGATCCTGGGATACACAATGAAGGAGGGAGAGAGTGAGACAGTGTGCTCACTTCCCACTATGTCACTACTTGGGGTTAAGGTGGTAGAGGGACGTAAGGTGGAGGCGAAAGAACCCTCCCTCTTGTCTGAGGGGGTCCCTGACACCTGGTTGAATGACCTGGCTACACAACAAGTTAGTTTTATATTCCTGTCACCCAATACCAGGTTCAGAACAGCATGTATTAGCACTACAAAAACTTGATGTTTCCCCTTCAGTCTTATTAGTGAAGCTTGACACCTCATCATGTTTGTCCTGTTACCAGAGAATCTGAATAGAGGAAACTCCCCATGTTTGTCCAGGATATTCATGAAGGTGAATCAAATCATCATGCATGATCCAAATTAGTCATCCCCAAGGATGTACTACTGCCAAGGTGTAGAAACACTCCAGAAATTACTGTACCTTGGTTTTATTTTTCTCTGAGACTTTCGTTGCTAGTTACATTCTTTCTGTCTCTTACAACTTGGATGTCAGTCTAGCCTCACTTACACTGTACAGTACTGTACAGGTATACATATCCATGGAAATGTTGCCTATACCAGCTACCAGTATTTATCTATTAAGAATACTTTATCAACACAGACTCCCTCTGGGGGATTTTCTTGGGGTAGGGGGTGAATAACCAATACACAGATTCCCAATGAAATCTTGCCGAATATGGTGGAGAAAATATTAGTGTTTTGTAGTGGCCAGAACTTAAGGGAAACAAGGTATCAGTCTGTATGAAGATGGTATGAATATGAAATATCAGGTATTACATACATTAAAGCACTAATGATAAGTAGGCAAATTAATAAAGAAATAAGTATTTTAATCCATTTATTTCTGAGACCCCATATCTTTCTCTCTCTCTCATAGGAAGGGAACATAGGAGTGTTGGAGTTCAAGAAGTACCACCCTAGAGAGGTCAAGTTCATGAAGACAATGGGTTGGGGTCGATTGTATGCTTGTCCAGAACGTCAGGATCACTGGAGTAATCTTGAAGCTATGCTAGTCACCCCAGAGAACTGCCACCTCTACAGAATATATGAGGAAGGGCCTGAGTGGCGTGAACTAGCAGACACTTTCAAGGTTTCATGTAATTCCTCCAAAAAAAGTAAGAGTTTTCCAGTTTATTATATCATTTTAATTGTTGGGCTTGAAATTATTTCTGATGAATTATAGATTAACTAAGGTTACTGAATAATCCAAGTGCAGTATTTAAGATGTACACAGCAAGACATGGTTTGATTGTGCTATATCTCTTAACAAGTGGATGCCCGGATTGCTTCCCAGAAACAAGAAAAAAAATTTCTGTAGAAGATTGATGAAGAAATTGATAATGATTACAGTATTTAAGGGTTAACAGCCATTTTTTCTCATGCCTAACACTGTAACTTTAACTTTGGTGTTGGTATAAAGTTTCTCATACTAAACTAAAACCAGTAATTCTGTTTATCTTGGAAGTAAAATATGGTCAAGTAAAAATACTGTACATGTAACGTAGTAGTAGTAGTATAGGTAGTAATTTATTTTTGTCGCAGTTCACTTAATTATAGTTATCAGTAGAGTATTTACCAATACTGTAGTTAGATGGTAATCCATTTTTTTATTTCTGCCAGGGCCTGTTATAGTGATCTGTGGAGCTAAGGATGTGGGCAAGTCCATGTTTCTGAAGTTCATTACCAATTACATTCTCACTGGGCAGAGAGAAGCTGGTGTCACGTACATGGATTGTGACCCAGGACAATCTGAGCTCTCTGCTCCCTGCACCATTTGTTCTGTACGTGTCACAAAGCCCCTTCTACAGCCAGCTCACATGAACGACCCCAAGTCTATTGGACTGGACAAAAAAGAAATTTTAATTGGTGACACCAGTCCCAGGTTTTGTTTGCGTAGATATGGTGCAGCAATGGAAACTGTGTTCTCAGATTCACGTACCTGGCCTTCACGATGTACAGTGATTAACACAATGGGTTGGATTGAGAGTGCTGGCTATAGTTGCCTTGTTGATATTTTGAGGACAACTCAACCGACTCATGTTGTATATATCAAGAGTCGCATGAGACGTATTCCCATCAGGCTAAATCAGAAGGATATAGATAAGTCTAGGGAAGGAATCATAACTAAAGCTGGGTCTAGGGGCTTTCACTACAGCCTCAAAATCATTGAATCAATTTCTCCAGAAATAGGAGGGAAAAACATTCTCCACCCTAAAGTACTGAGAGAGCTGCATATCTTGTATGAGTTAAGCAAATTTTTGATGAGGAAAGATGATAAATCTTTCATAATGCAAATTCCTTGGAAGAAAATTGCAATCCATATATGCGGAGAACCAGTACCAAAAGAGCGATTGTTGCAAGCCATTAATGGACAGCTGGTAGTACTCTGTCACATAATGCCACACTCTTTTACAACTCTTTCAAATGACTTGCCCAAACTAGCTTCTATATCAGACACTGCATGGTCCTTCTTGGCTTGGGGTATCATTCGAGGCATTGATCCCATAACTCAAGAACTGCACGTCCTGACTGCACTGGACCACAAGGTAGCAGAGAAGCGAGTGAATGCCGTCTTGCTACCAAAAATCCACCTTCCCATCGCTGTATATAGATACTTCTGCCCAACAGGTAAGTGGTCGCTACTAAATCCTCAAAACTGTGCTATAAAACAGACTGCCTTTACTGAGGTACAAAATCAGTTTGTTCACAAAGTTTGGAGGAATTAAATGGCATTCAGTTCCCAGACAGTATTTAGTACTTATGCAGTAAATCTTCACTAAGCTAAACTTCAGTCCACAAGAATTTGGTTAATAAACCTATAAGTCTGACTTTTGTATCACTGTTCAGATTGTGGTCAGTCTTATGAGTAGGTCACATTGTGATTGTCTTTGTAATCCTGGGATTATTGTCCCTAGGATCAAGACAGAACAATTGACCTTAAGTGTACATCTCATTTAGAACAATACTGTATACCTTTTTTGAAGTTACATGGGTTTTTACTTACAATTCACAAGATTGACATTTTGTTAATCCACTATGGTTCCACATAGTGTATTTTAAGTCATGTTAATTTTCTTTCATACTTGTTGTTCTTGCTCTCCATCATACCCGTTTTCTTAATTTTCCATCATAATTGTTGTCGTTATTATCCATCATAATAAAATAGTTGTCTACATCTTAACCAGTCACATGAAATAACCTGTACAGTACTGTCTTTGCTCAGTAGTTTGCCAATTTTTGTATAATAGAAGTGTATGATACTGTAGTGGGAAATGCATGTTGCAGTACTTCCTTTATGCTCATGATTGTAAAGTTATGGTCATAATATTCATCATCCTGTTGTTCAGTAACTCAATAATCTTACATAATACAAACTGTATTAAATAATTACAGTCTTTAGACATTTTTATCAACCAGGTGAGACAGACAGAACCTTTGACACTGACCGAATACTACATTAAATGACATTACATACCAACATTTTGTCTTTGCCACCAGGGGCTGGACCATACATGCAGGAGAGCTGTGGAACCATGAAGCTGAATGTAGGCAGGAAAATCAAGTTGAAGCATGACTGATGGAAGGTAGAGTCAGTCACATCACATCACTTCTTTTTACTTTGACTGAATTTTTATAAACTTGCTAGCTTATAAATAGTGTTGATAACTAATGCACATCAGAAGTTTATATCGTCAGTATAATAAAAAGTTATGTGTGATGAAAACTACAATAGAGTTTCATCAAGGTTCTGGAGAGGGACACTTGAAATGATATGCAGATGTTCCTCAACATATCCCCTGTCCTTTCATTATTACAATTGTTTTTCTTACTTATTACTGGTAATTTTGTTACAAGTTAATCCATGTAATTACTGTTTATAAAAAATATTGCTTTCTGTTAATAAAAAAATATTAATTTCCGGCACAAACCAGACCATGATATTACTATTATACATTATTGTCAGCAGGTTTGTGTTGTGGTGGACTAGGTTGGCCTGGGTGTTGAAGAAAAAGAGGAAGCACTTGATACTGACAGTTAGAATAGGTCACTGAACATCTGACGTATTAATTATAAGATAGGAAGAAAATTGATGTAAAGTGGAATGTGATGATTAAGTTTCTTCAAACAGATATACTGTTCTATGGCCTTTAATACTATGAAAATTCTTCGGTAACCACAAATATGTTTATAGATGAAAATTTTATTTTATGTACTTGTATTATTAAATTCATATGCAATGTACTGATTCATTTTATTGTATGGTTTCTACCTTCAGATTATTTTTATCGAGCCACTTATTTGTATTTTCTTATTTATAGTATTGGAAACTCTTTTTGCAGTACACAGTTACACATTTACATGCTGAACTTTATAGACCTTTTTCATAGTGCACAAGATGGCATATTACTTTTTGTATACTATACACCAGACTTGAGTAGCAGTCCAGGATACTGAAGTCTTACTGCATATCATAGCTTTGGAAATGTTTGTGGTACAAGTCCACAAGACCTTTAGATTTCTTTTCTTTTAGAACTTAGAGTTTATTACTGCCTGTAACCCCATTGTATCAGGAGAGTTCATTTTACTTATTTATTTCAGTACATGTAAGTAAGAGCAAGATGATGATAGTGGAGAGGGAAGGCGAGACAGTATGTACAGTACAGTAATGTCATTTGGAAGTGGATTGTGAGAATCTGTAAGTAGTTGAAAACTTTATGTACTGTACCTTGGGTTGGTATTGCATTAGAGAGGGAAATATAGAAATGATATGAAAAATAGAGTAACCCAAGGAAGAAAAGTAGCAGTTGCTATGAAAGCAGGGGTTATACATTAAGTACAGTGGCTACAAGAGGATTGCATGAAGAAGTGTTAGTACCCACACTATCATATGATTGTAAAACTTTGGAATAGCATGAATATAAAAAATCAAGAGTAAGACTATTCGAGAGGATATGCTGACAAGTGTGTGTAGAGTCCGAAGAATACACTGGGTGAAAAATCGTAAATTTTGGAAAAGTTGTGGGGAGAACAAATCACTTGAACAAAAAGTACAGGAAAGTGTTTGAAGCAATTATAGTATGGGTATGTGGAAAGTATGGATAATAAAAGAGTGTATTTTTAATTGTTTAAGAGAGCTTAGAATAAGAATGGATGAAACAGAAAAACATGTGCATTCTACGTGAATGGTGCTATCTGCCTATAAATGGTAGTTAAGAGGAGTAATTCATGTTATATTGGTGAACGAATGACACAGTTCCGATAGTCAATACTAGCTAAATTCTTATTGCTAGTGAGAGGTTCGAAGTTGTAACCTGCATATCGTCCAGCTGGGATATCGATATTTTGGAGGAATCATTAACCATCTGGTTTTCCTTCAAGATTTTCTGGAGTCTCTTATAACAGCAAACAAACGAGTTAACTACAAATATTATGTTATACAAGAACGAATATATTATCATTTGTTCGCACTGCCAAATGGGACTGTGTATAGGTCGTAAATCCTTTATTGTAACTGTACAATTTTATATACTTTGCTTACTTTATGTAATTGTAAATTTTGTTGATTCCCATCAAGGGTATCAGCTCTTTTATACCAACGAACCTGCCTAAAACTCCAGGCAAGACATTAGTGCTCTAACAAACAAGAAACGGGTGAACTTGTGAATAGTTACCCCTGACGGCCACAACCCATATTTTCTCAGCTTGATTCCGTGGCCACACCCGGTTCAAGGGACAACTCATGAAAAATACTAATTCGATTACCACGTGTCTCTATTTATGTGCATGTATATATCCAACACTTTAATTAATACTTTTTTGTGTCTTGTTTTTAATATTGCCTAGCCACCTTGTACAATAATATTAAAATGTATACCTCTGACAAGTTTCTGTACCATACATATAACCTCTTCCTGCCAAAAACAAGAGCCTAATAAAAGCTCATTCACAAGTTCAACATCCACTTTTGCAAGGTCCTGTCACCACTGTTGCACACCACCAATGTAAAACTACTATTAATACTCTCTAATGGTATCATCCACTATTTGTTGTATAAATCTGAATCTATCAGTGAAAAGGACCTGCTGAAACTGCTCAATTCGTCTTAGAAATTCCACTAGTGAATATTGCCACCCACACATTTACTACATCATCCACTGTTGTAACTCACCACGGAAGTTATAAGAATTTGTGAAGTCAATAAAAAAAGGCTGATTAGAAAACCTACATTATTATATGCTACACATGAGGATAAATTTTGTGCTACATTCCTATACAAGTTAGCAAAGGGATTTATTGGTAACGTTGTATTAGAGACACAAGTATGGCGGCCACTCGGAGGTTACAGAAGGTAAACCCGGTCCTTATATTCAACTATTTTAGCATTAAGTTCCATAGTGGTGATGGTGTGGGCACGTGTATAGTATTAGTAGTAGTATTGTGGGTATATGTGTGGTATATAGAGTTAAATATGAGTCTAGTTAAGGTGTAAGAGGTGAGATGACATGCTGGCAATGAACGAGGTCGAACTGTACATGTTTGGCTTCACCTCAGAACTTGACATGACTCAGGTTTTTAATATTACTAATGTCTTATACTTAATGTTTATTCCCTGGTCCAGGTCCCATAACACCTCTCAGTAACTATAGAGGTGGTGTAAAAGTATGTCTACCCAATTTTTCTAGTGTGTGTGTGTTGCAGTGTGTGTGTTTGTGTGTGTGTGTGTTGCAAGTCACTGTTCGGAATGCAACATGAAGGGTGGGTTTGGGTTTGATATAAATGTCTTTGCATATACATAAAAATGACCAATGAGTACTTTCACACCAAATTATAGGTATATATTATGGTCCTTGGAAAACGTCTTAATTGTGTTATCTGTGTGTGTGTGTTGCAAGTCACTGTTCGGATTGCAACATATTAGTGTCTTTGCATATACATAGAGATGACCATTGAGTACTATACCAAATTATAGGCATGTATGGTTCATAGAAAATGTCATAATTAATAGTGTTATCTTTGTGTGTGTGTGTGTTGCAAGTCACTGTTCAGAATGCAATATATAAATGTCTTTGCATATACATAGAGATGACCAATGGATACTTTACACCAAATTATAGGCATATAGGCCTATATTGGTTCCTAGAAAGCATATTAAGGGGATAGTATACTTTTGTTACAATGGAGTGCCTTGATTCCTCCAAAGCATGCCAAGAAACAGGAACAGATGAACAAAAATAGGTATATACCGTTTTGCAGCAGTGTTGCCAGATCCGGCTAGGTCCCAGTATTTTCCCCCGGTCATTTCCTGTACTTTACCACGGTTATTTCCCGGTAGTTTGCCCAGGTTAGGTCCCGGTAGGCTGCCCAGGTTAGGTCCCGGTAGTCTGCCCAGGTTAGGTCCCGGTAGTCTGCTGTGGTCTTGGAAATGGGGCATTTGTGGAGGAAATGCCATAGAAGAAAATAGTATTAGAATGGTCTAAATAAGTGGGTAATGAAGGTAGAAAATCCGAACGCAATAATGGTAATTCTTTCAATATTTACCCAAAAATATTAGTGTTCTAATGCCTGGATTAGTTTGGAACTTTAGAGGAATCATTTGCTTCAGATTTACCAAGAGTGTATTTCCCCCTTAAGGACCCTGTGATCGTGTATTAAAAATGGAGGTTTCTGAGTCCACCTAACCATGCCACAAAACAAGTTCTTTCCTTATAGGTTGTGTTTCGTGGTAATATTTGAAAGACTCATTTACCTCCATTATTCTGACTACAACTCAGGGTCCCTTAATAGTGTTATCTCTGTGTGTATGTGTGTGTGTATGGGAGAGTAGATTATTTGTTCCCTGTAGTTAGTGGGAGGCAAGGTTAAGGAGGAACTGATAAGAACAAAAAAAAAAAACTAATGTAACCAACCAAAAGTGTACTTGTATCTTTGAGTACCTATTATAGTGGGATAATGGGTCAAACTTTGCTATTGGACAATACAAATATATTAATCAATGTGTTTTTCTGGTCATATTATAATTTTTTAAAGTTATTTTTTCTTCAATCCCTTAGAAAAAAAGAATTGGAGTATTAAGGATGATGAAATCTGTTTGCCCTGATAGACTATTCAACCAATATGGGCCTATTCACACTATCACCACTCAAATATTATTAGTGTAAGTCAATGGGAGTGTTCACACTGGCAGGAACACTCCACTTGCGCTCCGCTTACGGTCCAGTCCAGAAATATCTTGACCGGAGCGAGAGCAGAGTGTGACTGATGGTGTGAATGGGTTGGTGGTACAGTCGCTCTCCGCTCCAGTCTTACTTTGAACTTTAGAAAAAGTTATCTTTTTTGTCTTGTGATATATGAAAAAATCACTAAATGGTTTCACAAAGAATTATTGTTTATAATTACTTCCTCTCAAACTATACCAGGTACTTAGGGAATTAAAAATATCAAAAGATAATAACACAGATACCCATCATTAATATTGTATTTATTCTACATATCTTTGTCCTGCCTAGTACTACATATTAATATGTCTATCAAGGACAGAATATAGTGATGACGATAAAACTGTGAGTATTAGTAACAGGAAGAAGAATAAGAAAAGGAGGAGTGGGAAAATAGAAAAATACGATTGAGAGATGGGGAGGGAAAATGGGGTAGAGGAGAGGAGAATGGTTGGGAATGGACAAGAAAGTGAAAATACGAATGAGGAAAGGAGGGGAAGAGAGAAGAAGAGGAGGGGAGTAGAAGGGAAAGAAGAGATATGTTTCCCTCCTTCTGCATGCATTTCGTGTCCCAATGTTCATGCTATTATAGCCGTAAAATTTACTCTCATAATTAACTAATTGAGGAAGCAGTGTATGAAATTCCCCTTCATTTTTCCTATCTTCCAAGATAGGATGAACCCATAGTCTCCTTTTCTTATGTGTTTCCCTTTCTTCTTCCTCCTCCTTGTCTTGGCCAATGCAATGGCAATCATAGCCAACTCTTTTTGAGAAAAATTTGACATCCTCCCTCAATGATGGTGTGACAGTTACTAGAGAGTGAGAGGGTCAACAGCCCCTCTACTGTGACCGGAACGAGAGCAGACCATGAGCTGAGTGATGGTGTGAATACTCCAGGCCTGTGAGCGGAGAGAGAGCTGACCTTGACCGGAGCAATAGTGTGAATAGGCCCTAAACATACCTAACTCATAAAGACACAAGCATAGGTTTTAGAAGTATGCCTTGGTTAGCTCCTGGATGGATACTTCAGTTAGGTTCCAGAATATTGTCACAATTAGGTCCCAGAAAGTTGCTGCAGTTTGGTTTTGAAAAGGTACCAAATTAATATTCCAGACTGGTGCTATGATCAAGGGAAGGTTAGGCAGCTGGGTTAATTGGTATGGGCAGTCCTAATCGATAGACCCATTACCGTATTTGGAGAGAGTTCACTCTGGCGTGAGCGTTGACAAGGCAAAGAAAACCCACAATGGTAGACGAAAAGATTTATTACCATACAGTTTTGGTGACGACTGTCGCCCTCTTCAGTGGTGAATAATCAAAGACTATTCACTACTGATTGCCGAAACTGTATGGTAATACCCGGTATATCTTTTCGTCTACCATTGTGGGTTTTCTTTGCCTAGTCCCATTAATCATAATTTTTCAATGCACTGGACACGAAGCTCACCTCTTAGCCTATATAACGTGGCTGCAAAATGAGTAGCCTTGCACACTATAAATTCTTAAGGAGTGTGTTACTTTTGTACCTTACTTGTATTTTATGTATTAATAATATGTTGTAAATTGCAGGAATTGGCAGATATCCGGAAGTCTGGCATCAAATCCTTCCGGGACATACAAGTAGATGAGAGTAACATTTTAACATGGCAAGGTCTCATTGTCCCAGTAAGTTTGAGAGTTGTTTACCATATCTGTTTTTGTTGTTTGTGAATAATTTATGCTCCTGTATAGTATTGCACACACAAACTTTCATGATTTATATACGGTATGTAATATTTATACTGAACTGGTAATTTGAAAGAGAGAGAAGATCCAATGTGATCAATCAGTATACACGTATATCTCTGATACCCACTCCCTCCAGGGTTTGCCCATGACAAAAAAAGCCTCCAGTTCTCCCTGTTCCGACACTACCTCCTCGATTGATCTAGCCTGCCCCTTCCCTTCCACTCACGTACCCTTCCATCCTGTTAACCCATCTGATCCTTGGTCTGCCCCTCACACCTTGCCCCTCAATTTCATTCCCATGCACCCTCTTTGTAAATTCTCCCTCTAGCTTTCTCAACATGTGTTGAAGCCACCTCATTGTATTACACATCACCTTTTCAACCACTCCACACTTGACACCAGTTGCCTTCGCACCAATACCACATCCTCATACTCACATACAGTAAGAGTAAGGGAGGTCCAAAATCATGTTCAGTTTCATTCGAGATGTCTAGACACATCGGCCCATACCAAGAGTCGTGAAGGTTGCAGGTCGGGGGTTCATGGTAAGGCAACACCGTACCAAGAGTCAAGTGCCGTTACTGGAACGAAGGTCTGTAGGTTGGTCGAAGGGAAGACACGGGTATACCTGTGTCTTCCCACTGACCTTCTAGGATGTTTTTAATTATTTCCCAAAACTATAGTGAAAAAATAGATTTAGGGAATATGTTCAAGTCATTTATAACACTTACATATCAGTATCCCTCCATGAATTTGCGGAAATCTCGGGAAGGAAAGTATTGCTTGTCGTTGAATGAATGTCATCTGCCAATTTTCAGAGTAATATTTTCAGTTAACAGGTAAACTACGCTGTGAGTGAGCACATCACCCAAGACTATTAAAGGCAAAATAAATGAGTTAAGAATGAGTATATTGATTCATTATTGTCAGTCTGCTCGCCCATGCTAACTCTCACTATAAAGTGACTCCACTTCCCCCCAGGCTCCCCACCCTCCTCCCATCACTTGAATAATATATTGTTTATTACTTAATTTTATAATAATACTTTGTCATATTAAGTAATTTACACAATATATGTGTAAATAACAAAATTATAATGTTCTATACAGATAGAGAGCCATTTGGTATTCATTTAACTAAATAACAATAATATTAGTGATACAGATCACGTAAGTCACCTAATAAAACTAGGTCATTCTATACACCCTTCAGTTGTTTAACAAACATCAGACGGAGAGGATGGTGCCCGTGCTCATGCTGGTAGCGGTAATACAAAAGTACGCTCTTATATTTCTTATATTAACAGCATTATAATTTTGTTATTTACATGTATGTTGTGTATATTTCTTAATATGGCAAAGTATTATTATAAAATTAAGTACTGTAATAAACAATAAATTATTCAAGCAATGGGAGGAAGGTGAGGAGGGAGAGGTAGGGGCTCTGCTTGGACAGTGACTCTTGGTACGGATTGAAGGTAAGGCTCGAAGGTCTTACATTGATGGTGAAAGGTATGGTCCGTCCGTGCCTTGACCCTCATGACTCTTGGTACTGGCCATTGTCTTTGAAGGAGGATAAGTCATAGAATGGGGGAAAGATGGATGAAGATACTATAGAGTACTGTATTCCAGAATTGACTTCTTGTGTACAGTATATGAATGAATGGTAGTACATTACTTGTTAACTTGAATTAGGGAGTAAGACAGAAAAGAATGAGACTGAGAAGTTTGGTGAGTGTTGTATGCTCTCCTAAAGAAAGTTCAGAATAGTAATGTCAAGTATGATAGTGGTAGAAGAGAGAGTGATATAACTTTCTTGCAAAGAGAGAAAGAGAGAGGCTGTAAAGAATCAGTAAGAGGGGAAGAGTTGATGAGACAAAAGGCCTTTCATTCCACCCTGCCTAGGAGTTTAGTGACTGGTAAGCCACCACCCCATACATTAAGAGCCCTACTTAATACAGGGGCAGATGAGAAACATCTGTATAGAGACAGTAGCTGCTAAGGGTTAACATATTTACATAGAATACACAGCACACCCAATTTTCTTAAAGGGATATTAGCTAAATAAGTAATGTGATGATTGCAATCTTTCCAGGAGTTATAGTTTTGAGGAAGAGAAGGTAATGATTAACAAAGGAGAGGTGGTGCTCCACAGATGGGAGCTATGTCTTCGCAAGAACTGTACTGTACACTAAAATTATTGGGAAGGCAAACAATTTTTTTTAATGGTAACTGTTGCATCAGGCAATAGTCAGTGCTTCAGTACTGATATGGATTATGGTATAGAATGAGAATAATTAATTAAAGGTATAAAAACTGGTTTCATATCTTTTTGAGATCTTGTTTGAAGACAGAATAAGGTGAAAGCATAACCTGTCCAATTTCGTTGGCAGAGGTAAAAAATTTTTTTAGTTAGTCCTTCACTGTAAATCCGTCAACATTATTAATGGGTGTTAAGTCCCCTTGATCTCCCATACTGGGGTATTGCCTGGACCCTAGGAAGGAGCTTAATATACCCCTTCTATCTTAATTCAGGGTTAACTTTTTAAAATCCAATTACTAATTAACGGTTGTCAACTTTGAATTTATCATTTCAGTAACTTTATGTGAAGCTTGTCTTACTATTGCTCTCACTTTTTCAGGAAAATCCCCCATATAATAAAGGAGCATTTAGGATTGAAGTGAATTTCCCAGCAGAGTACCCCTTCAAGCCCCCCAAAATCAACTTTAAGACGAAGATATACCACCCAAATGTGGATGAGAAGGGACAGGTGAGTTTGTGCATGAGTATACAGTATATAATTATGGTATATGTTTCCAACATTGTCACTCAAGTTAATTAGAACCAATGTCCACTATAAAATGTAGGACTGGAAAATGTAATAGAAAGCTGAAGGATTTGATGTGAGATGTCAGTAAAGGTTCAGGGTTTTTTTTTTTGTCGCCCTCTATCAGAAATGTAGTCATTGAAGCTGGCACATGTTGTATAATAATCTGCCCCACCTTAACTATAATAACATGCTTTCTACCATGATTCAAATTATCTTGGATTCTACACAGGGTGATTCAAAACTTTACTGACAAACATATGAATGGATTCTAAGTAAGCAGCTAACAAAAATTCCTTGCATAAAGTGATTTACATTATTTTACAAAACTTGAGACTAGAATTTGATGTTATTTGTAACCGTCAATGAAAATTAAAGTTGAAAATATTATCATTAAAAGCATAGCAATTAGATTATTTACCTTAAATATTCTCATGTGTTTTTTATGCCTGGTTGTTATATTTATTGCTCTTTTTTATATTATCCTAAAATTAAGTTGACTTCAAATCAAAAGTTGACAAAAATAACTTACAGGACGTTTAAAAATAGAGACTACACATTTCCCTCCAAAAATTGGAGTGCCATCACAAATGGAAAAAAAAATTGTATTCAAGTGTAAGCTGCCCCCCGGCTTTTGACCTTTTTTTTCCTAAAAACAAAAAAATTCTTTTATAATCAGGTATACAGTATGTGATGATGCCTTTACAGTTCAGTAAAATATTGAAAAAAAAAAAAAAAAAAAAATCCCTAGCATTTTCCTCCATTCTCAGGTGTGCTTACCAATCATCAGTGCAGAGAACTGGAAACCAGCGACTAAAACAGACCAAGGTAAGTTAAGTCAACCAACTAGAAGGACGCTCACTCCGTGCCATATTAAATTTAGATCCTTGTCATGTGTTGGTCATTTTCACTACCTCACTAGGAGGTCTCTGTAATATTCAATACTTCACCCGTTGGTTTTGGAGACTCAAGTTTGGTTGTTCTTAACCCTCTAAGCGCGGGCCTTCTGGCTCACGCCACCTCTCTAGCTAGGGCCTTTTTCCTGCCTCGCTCTCAAAACATAACAATTTTGACGGCTAATAGCGTGTATACCACTTATGCTACATGGATAAGTTATATATTATATTGAAGTACAAACCTTTAGCTGTCTCCTGATATACTTGTGAAGACTAAATGGACATCTGTAGGATGGGTAGCCAGCTCAGAAGGACCACAACTCAAAGCACACTTTTACATTCTCCTGACAATTCTAGGTACATTTTCACGCTATGATTTTGTCATAAAAATTTTCAGAATTACATTTTTCAATACATCAATATGAAATGGAATGTCAATGTTGATTTTATGCACATACTGTATAAAATAATTAGGGCACAAGCAGAGAGCTGAAAATTCATCCTCACACGCTGACAGCCATTGCTACACTGGCAAAACAAGGCTGGTGTGACTCGGAGGAGCTTCTAAGCACACACACCTTCTGTTGTGAGCCTAATCAAGCATGTCAGGAGGAGTGCCAAATTAAATACTGCGCAGTCAACTTAAGTCGTCACCCGCGGTTACCCACACTTGGTGGTGGTGTTGACATATGTTGTTACCCGCGGTTTAAGGGTTAATTACCACCAGGTTGGAATCAGCCTCCATTTGTTGGGTCCTGAGCCATGTTAGCCTAATTGTGGACAAGTTTTCATTCAGGGTATAGAATTATACTGTAGTTTTAGGATTGAATAAAAATGATAAGGAGAGAGAAAATAGATGTATATTTTTTAAATGCTCTTAGCAGAGAGAAAATGTTTAAATGTGAGAAATCCTTTATCATAACATTAATAACATAATTACAGTATCATCATTTGGACCATGTTACCCTTGGGGTTCATGGTGGAAGTTTCTTCATGCTACCCCTTGAAGATTGAGTTTTATGATTTACCCACCCCCTAATTCATTGGTGGGCAACCTCTGGTCCACGATGCAAAATATAATTTGCTGTGTAATCTGGCTCGCGAGAGTCGAGCTGCAATTATTGTCTGGCTCGACACATTTGAATCTGGCCCGTCAGATACACTGAGCCCCACACACTACCGTTAAGTACCGACGGTTACCATATCACTCAGTGATATAGGTTTTTCCACCTAGATCTGGGTTTCTCAGTCATCACCAGTACTACAATCTGTACTGGAGTACTACAATCTAGTTGCTTTTTTTCAACTGCCTCTCTTACTGCTAATAAATTACTGGTATTGATGATCTCCAGCCTATTTTTCTACAATTTTATCATGTTTTAAAGGTGAAATACAGTTCTCTTTAGTTACATTACCAACAGTACGAAATATAGTACATGTCTCGTTAACTTTATTAACCCTGACAGGCAATTTCAAGCTTTTTACTGCTTAGCTTGGTAATTCAATTAAATTTATTCTTTGTTATGTAAGGAATTAATTACACGTATCACATATTTAAATAGAAATTCCTTAATTCTTATACAGTAGTTAATTTTTGGAAAGGAAATATAAATACATATATTGCATATTGGGCATTTCACGTGACCTGTGGCTCGCGGCCTTATCGTAATGATCTCATCTGGTCCGAGGCATCAAAACGTTGCCCAACCCTGCCCTAATTGTTGTTTCATAGTGGGCATTAAGGCAGTCATTTGAGATGATTGATGGGGTTGGCATATCCCTGTTCCAAAATGTAATCATAATTGTTATACTGGTATTGCAGTGATTGAGGCCCTAATCAACCTGGTGAATGAGCCAGAGCCAGAACACCCACTGCGTGCAGACTTGGCTGAAGACTACTCTAAAGACCGAAAGAAGTTCATGAAGAATGCTGAGGAGTTCACCAAGAAGAACTCTGAGAAGAGGCCGGCTGACTAACTGGTTAGGAGGTGTGTAGATTCTGTGATCTTATTGGGGGCACTTCTCAGGCTTGACATATTCTGGTATTTCTCGTTGTAACTCTGGATACAATGGCAGTGGCGTGTGAGGGGCGTTATAGAAACATTATGCCATATTTCTTGCTATAACCATGGACACGGTATGTTGGTGATGGGAACAAGTGTGGGCTCAGTGAGGTTGTGTAGGGGTTAACTCAGTTGTGATTGTCTTCAATGATGAAAATGCATTTTCCCTCACAAGAACCAAGGATACTCTGGCATTGTGGGGCTGTAGGCAAGTTATAAACTCTATATTTTTTAATGTAAACTTTGTTATATTGCACCTGGGATGGAGTTGTGTGAAGGCTGTCGAGATATGGTGTGTACTCTTTGCAGTTACCTCTTCCAACATACAAAGTGGGAAAAAAAAAAAAAATTTGATTAATATGTTAAAAAGGATTTAGGTAAATAGCAAAAACTCAGTGTTGGGAGTGAATGAGTTAGAAGAAAATGGTGGGTTTGTAATTTGCTACCAGATTTATGTAATTGGGTAATATTGCAATTGGTATGACACAAAAGTCCCTCAAAACACATTATCCAGGCAGAATATGCCTTGATGTTCTTCTACCAACTCAGATTTGCTTAACCCTTTTAGTAAGGCAGTTTAATTTGAAATTTTACTCTCTAGACGACTCGACCTGCCACTGGGAAACCTAAGGACTATAGGAGTTTCCAACTAAAGCTTCCATCCTACCTATAGTAACCTAGAATCCCACCCATAGTGATGGATGTGATGATTCCATAGACACTGAATAGAGCTGTTATGCCAGGCATTGTATTCATCAAGCCCATGACTTTTCATGTTCAGTAAACCCTTGATATTACACTGGTATATTTAAAAATTTTCATTCTATACAGGCCCAGTAAGACACAGCCTGTACAGTAGTGGAGGACAAAAGCCTGGGAAAATATTTTGAGTCTTTTAATCCTGAGTGTAGGATGAAGTGGTGGATAGATGTGTTTATTCATGTTACTTCAGGGATCTATTGTATATGGGCCATAAGAACCACAGTACCAACTCACAATACCTTGAGGCACACCAGAAAAGTTTACATACCCATGGCCACATCTAACCAATTTTAGAGCTGTTTATATAGGGGTAGTGAGTTATTTGAGAATTGAGGGGGTGTCCTTTGGTTAATGATGGTTATAATGGGTTTGTAAAGTTCATAGGAAAGAGAAATAGATCGAGCAGTTATGTGTTTTTGTTTGGCCAAGTGGTTAAGTTATAGTTGTTTCTATTACATTTCTATGCAGATATTTGTATATCCAAGTAAAACTGTATCATCATAATATGAATGACAGTAGTAGTTTAATTTTTGCTGAATATTTATGTTAGTTAGCCATGTTGATATGTAATGAAAACAATATATGTATTTATCATTTACCCTCAGATTATTCCAGAACCAGAATTACAATTATGTTTTGTGATATGATTTTTTATAAGCATTGGGATTTTTAATTTTGATGGCAGTGCAGTAGATAAGTTATGGTATATATTAAAATTATCCAAAACTATATATTGACTTTCATATAACTGTCCATTATCCAGTAAGTGATTTATATAAAATTATGCACATGATTTGACCTGAGAAGTGCCCAGATGACCTTATAAATAAATATGTTAGTATCCAAAGTCTTGCTGCCACTTCAAAATATTTTAGAAATGCTATGAAAAATATAAAAATTACAGAGGTGTTTACAGGAATTCCAATACATACCAGAGAATACATAAGGAGGTATGGTGAGGGACACAAGATGTTTTTCCTCTGTCCTTTAGGGAGTCAAAACTGCATCGACTATGTGACGTGAAAATGCGAAGTGTCTTACTGTAGCATTTTGACCCTCGTGTAATAAAATGTTATGGACTGTAGGATGATTGGTGAATGATGTGTCAGGGAGGCAATCTTGTTGTTCATCACTTGCATCATTGCCTAGCCTATGATTTTCTTGCATATAGCCCTTCTTCATTCTATATCCATGTACAGTTGCCTCCACTTTTCTCTTGAGTATAAATAGTGATGACGAATTAGGTTACCAATTTTAGGTGGTCATGAAAATTCAGGAATGAAGGGAGGATTTTCTGTCAAGATCTAAACAGTATGGCCTAAACTAGTGTCATCTCTCCTTCATTTCTTGCATTTTGTTGCTACCTTCTATACTGTCAGTAGCTTGATTGGGTATGCAAAATTATTCAAAAATTGTGATGGGTTCGGTTTTGTCGGCTAAATGAGGATTGGCAATCCCTCTTGATTTTGCCAGGAAACAAACCAGCTCAACTACTGATAGCATCTGTTTCATGGCATAGTTTTGAGGCATTCATAGTCATTAGTTTGCAGGCAACATTATAACCCCTTTAACCCTCTCACGCATAAAACAAAATATTAGCATTCTATTCCACGATGACAAACATTTTGTTTTATCCATCACTAGAAGCGAAATTTTATGAGCTTTCTATTGGTGCCATTAGAATATGTATACGGTATCACTAAACGTTTTCGAGCGAATAGAGAAAAACTGACCTTCTGATGGTGGTAGTGAGGGAGGTACAGTCGGCCACAAAAAGAAAATCCGCCCCTAAACTATACATGTTATATCCTTTTCTATCACAAATTTAGTTTTTCTTGGCATTTGTTATACGTAATTGGTTTTGTAGGATATTCTGCAGCATTAGGCCAGAAAATATGGCAGATAGGCATTTACAGCAAATATTACAAGCAAATTCTGTACTCATTGATTTCCTTTTATTTTTGGGCCTCATAACACCACACCTCATAGAAGTAAGGGAAATCATGATGATGGCACGAACAAGTACGTGATTACTTGAAAATGCAAGGCTTACTGTGTGTGTGTGTGTGCTTTTAAAGTTGGAGATTGTGCTCTGTGTTGTACAGATCAAAGCAACTTCCTACACACATACATTACCCGTAGACATTACTGGCGGTACCAGTATAGAGGATGACGTGGCTGTTGTTACTTTCGTAATTAGCATTTTATTTTCCATTTTGACTACTCTCTTTAGCAGGATATGATTTTGCATGTTCCACATCACTTTTGTCATCATCAGCTCCATAAAGGAGTTGGATAATCTCCTCATTACTCACTTATTCTTTGCCATTATTTAAAAAAAATAAAGCTAGATGATTGATACAACTCTGCTCTGTCACTGAAAAATTACAAGAATAAGATATGTCGCAATATAAATCCCATCAATATCACTTTATATCTAGATCAGTAGGAAGACATTTTTGTTGAGCCCAGTAATCCATGGGCATGGATGGCAAAACAATTTAATTAAATAGCCACGTAACGCACTACACAGTCAGCCTGCTTAGTGGAGACTTGGAAAGTTTGCTATACAATCACTTATAAACATCACAGAGGTGCCAATTTGTTTATTCGATAGGTCCTGCATGGACCCTTGACTCAGTTCTATAAGAAACTCGAATTTTGGTGAATGACACGAATCGCGTCAAAATGCGTGAGAGGGTTAAGAGAATAGTGAGGGCAACTATATATGTAACTGTATATATAACATTCAGGATCTCTGTCACAGGTACTAGATAGGCATGTGAAACTTCTTTTGACCCTGACTGTACACTCACAGCCCTAAGTCCTTGACAGGGGCGTTTTGCATCTGTAAACACATGGACTGGCAGTCATTGAATTTAAACAAGGTTTTGATCACCCTTCCCCTGTCAAGTACTTTTATCCACAAGTGTGAAAGAAGCATAGAGCATGTAAGAGCACCAAGCGAAATACTTTATAATGGTGATCGGTCCCCAGTTCCGCCCCAGAAACGTGTAAATACATGAATGCAACTTTTTTTTTTTTTTTTTTTTTTCCCCCCCAAGGCAAACCAGGGACAGCCCAGTTTTGTACTTAAGTGTAACTCCTTTCACCAGTATGTCTCAATTCAAAGTGCTGCCGTGAAATTGGTGTGAAGGTACACTACCTATGTTTTTCACCTTGCCCATCACAGATGGGTTTATTTTGATTCCACAGTAGTCTGTTTGCCTGACAGGGATAGATGTGAACTCACTCTTCAATATACTTAAGGCACTCCAAGACACAACTGACCAATCACTTCCATTCTCTATCATCGTGCGTCTGAATTCTTAGCATATTTTGTATAAACTACATTTGTTAAAAGATTGGGTGATGAACACACACATATTTGATAGACAGACTAAGTAGTAAATCAAGGTGCACACTGAAATAAAGTAATTTCTGTGGTCATATGTGAATATTTTCTAAATGATCATACAGCTTGCGAAGGTCCAAGAAGGCTGAAATGTTGTACACTAACTGAAAGTTCATTGCTTGGGTGTCTTATTTATTTCATTTCACACAGTATCCATCAAACATCTGTTGTATGAGTACACAAAAAATTATTGTTTGTTAGATGTTTTGGTGCTCTGACAGTTTTGTCTTGGATTGCTGTATTTACACGAGTGTCTGGGCATGGCTTGCTAGAAAGTTTTGGCTGCATTACAGAATATCATTAGTTTGGGGGAAACCCACCATTAAGAATAAAATTACTAACATAGACAGTAGATTTGCTGAATATCCACACCATATTCTTTTTCTTTTCTTCCCATCAAGTATTAAACTATGATATATGTATCTAGTAAAGTTTGAATATAAGAACAATATATTTAAATACGAGACCTATTATTTCAATACTCCTCTTGTAGGTTCAGCATAGAAGTGGTATCACACTAGGCAAATTTTCACCAGCACTTCAGTTCCTTAAATGGGTGACGGATGAACTTTGCATTTGTCTCGATATTAAACTATTTTTCTTGTCAGAGGGAAGCACTGCTGATACCAGAGGTTGAATAAAATTTCATGTAATCCAATACCTATAGCATAGGGGTAAAAATTATGAATGAATGCTAGATTACTAGTGCTACTACTAAAACATCAACAACTACATTTTTTTTTTTTTCCAGTGAGGTTAAATGTTCAATGATGTTCCTCCAACTGTCTCTATAAAGTGCTTCCAGATTACTGTATTTAAAAGGATACAGGAAACCCCCAACGTCCAGGGGTTAAGGGGATTGTATTGTTGGTAAGTTGGACTCTACTGATTCCTCCAAACTTGGCCACCATTAACATCAGCCCTAAGGAGTTTGTTGAATGACATAGTTAAGAGGTATCAGTAGCCTAATTATATCCCGACAATATCCTACCTCTAATTAACCATCACTGTAAAGAATTCATACCATTGTGGTGTTTGTGAGCCAGGGCTTGGTGAACTATGCCCAGTGAGATGCTAGCCTAACCCATATGGACCCTGTGATCATATATGAGAATTGGAGGCACCAGATTTCTCCAAACTATGCCATGAAACATGTTACTGTATGACAGTATCACTGATATTTAGTGGAAATATTATAAAGACTCAATAATTTCCAATTTTCTGACAGCATCACAGGGTTCTAATATAAGAGCTGATAGCCTTTGTACTTTCTTTAGTCTACAAGACCATTTTTCATTTTTTAAGGAAATCACCCTCAGCATCAAAAACTTTGTGACAATATTTCAACACATATTAGTTGATGATGTTTTGGATATTACACCAAGTATTATTACCAGCCAATTTAAAGTCAGTCTACAATTCAGAGGAAAACCCTCATCATTCTTACTGAAGATGAATTTTGAAAGTGACTGAGTCCAACACATCAGATGTGATGGTCATATCCCATCAGTGCTAAGCCAAGATCTTGGGAGTACAGTGTAAGTTAAGACACACTCACTAGCAACCTCAGCTGGTTATTTACTACCTGCATTGCAATAGTTTAACATCCTTGAAGTTATCTTAGATGAAATAAAAGTGTACACTACTCTTGCTCCATATTGGGAATTTATTACATAAATTAAACTATAGTTAGCTGCTGTAAGAGTCAGAAGTAAGTAATAAGCATCTATTGTATATCCCTACAAACTCACCTGATACTATTTTTTAACACACAAATTCATCTCTGTTGATAATGTAGTTCTTAATTTTATATTGTTGGTGCAAACATCCCAAATAGTGCAGTCACAGCATGCAATAAGTTGGCTAAAGTTAGCATCACTTCAATGGGCCTCTTCCCACTCACCTTCACCACAGTGAGTGGAGGAAAAATGCTGTGCCACATTTGAAAACAATTACAATATAACTTTACAGGAAGTTACCTTTAGTTCAGCATTTACAAGCTCTAGTCTAGATTTTTACAGTTTGGTAGTGTGGTATTAGATGATACAGGTATTTGGCTGGGGAAACTTTGCAGCACAGGAGTACTATTGGAAAAAACAAGAAAGCTAATTCAAAATGCTTAATATAAAGTGTTCTTAAAGAGGTATAGTTTCTACACTTGTAAGCGCAGAACTGAAGGAAACTGTACATGGAGTTGAACTCTGTCTTAAACTATGTTTTGGGTTTTAATCCAGCATAAAATACTCCTCTTCTGAGGATGACTTTAGTTTTGTGGGAGGATTGTATGTGAATGCTTAAATACAGGTATCTATCTGTATATACCCTGTTTCTTAGGGCCATTTTTCATTGAAGAGAAATGCTTGCCTCCAGTTATATAACTAAGAATGAGGAGTTAGTCAGTATTGTACTTACAGTAATGTGAATGACAGGTTGATGATATTTACTACTTTCAAGGTATTAGTGTTGACAAAGAAATATGGGCAAAAGGTATCCAGATTTTCACCTTTTATTAGAATGACCGAGTTGAATGGATGGCCTTGATATCTCTAAGTGATTTGTATGTGATGTTAATTAGTTTGCGCCACTGATTTTTATTAGTTTGTATCTCTGATTTTGAAAATATGTATAATATTATTTGAATTTATAGTGTGGTAGTCTAGATAACATCAATGGTACAGCAGGATGAAATTCAGTCACACCATGAACTTGAATAAGTTGGTCAGAATTCAGTTACTGTATAAGATTGTTTTTTGTTTTCTTAACCTGGTTGTGTATTCAGTCATGTGTCTTTAATTCTTATGTTTAATGGGAGTCATTACAAGGTTCAGTGTACAGAACTATGAATTATTTGTTAGGCTAAGCATAATGTATGAACCTACTCGGTCCCGATAACACAGATCAAAGTCTATAAGTTTCAATTAATTATCACATGATGCACTTTAAGAAATTTTGGGACCTAATGTAAAAAGAAAACTCAACTGAGAGAAGCACCTTGGATGTAAGAGGGTTAAGAAGGAAGATGCATTTGTTGGAGACTTCCCTTTTTATAATTTTTTACCAATTCTGCTGTGTTTTGCTTTGGCTGTATCCTCTCTTAACTGTGTGCTTTATATGAGACCTTTGCTATAGGTAGCAAATTGAAGACTACTAATTCCTCCATATAAACCAGTCACCCATATTGAGGAAGTGTGTTACATGGCATGGTATGAAGGAATCAGTAGCCTCCATGATGCTAACAAGATCTTAGCTCCCATTATGATTTGCCAATTAAATGTCCACCATGACAAATCACACCTCTTCTCTCTCTGTTGTTCCTGCCTGCTCATCAGTCAGTAATGTAATCTGCACTACTCTGTACATTATTTTTTCTCTTTCTCTTCATTCATTTTCTCCATTCTTGCTTTCCTTTTGATTTTTCTTCCCCACAAATTCTCCGTAATTTCTTATCCCTCTGGTATTTTCACTATTCCTCACTTAGTTTTCATTCTTTTATCTCTGTCTTTCACCTTTTCCTTTTAATGGCAGAGGGACACATTATATTCTGAAAATGGTTACTATTAATATCATAAATCATCGAGCTATACAGTATTGGTATTTGTAGTTGGACTGGTATGTGATAAACAGAATTGGCTTTTGTCTAATACTGAGATTTGAATGTACAGTGCCCTATATTCCCATGTCTTGTGTTTTCTAGAGTGTTCATGATTCTTTCTCTTTAGTCCAGTTTCTAATGCTGGATAACTACAAAGGAGATAACATACAATGAAGCCATTACAGTATATACAAAAATTTGTATACCAACAACTAATGGACTGCTGTCTGAGTGTATATTATGCCGATACTCTCACTATAATTATCCACGGTGTTGTGTGGAAATTGTGATCATATATAGGTGAAACCAACACATCTAGAATGGTTTATATTTACAGTGATATATTTTTAAGATTTTGAAATGGGGGGGGGACTGAATGTAGCAGATAATAATTATGCTTGTTTGGGACTTGGCTCAGTCTTTGTCAATGTAATGGCTGCAGCAATCATAAACATCCAATATCATGCGTATACTCATTATTTTCCTTCCTTTACTTTGTGACAGTCTATGAAAGTTATCTGTTTTTACTTCTGAAATGATTAAGGCCACAAAAGGAGGAACAGAAGTTAATCATAAAGTCCCCATTAACCTGTTCTTGAAATGATACCAACATTACAAGGATGAAATTATTGTACTAAGCAACACAGATGGTGGGGAGTACCAGGTGCAATAAGTATTCCCTGGTTCTCCACATGCTTCATTTGTCTTTTCTTTTGCATTGTAAACTAACTCATATTATTGTACTTTGATTTTCTTCAGTTCCAGGAATTATAAATTCAGTGAAAATTTGCATTTGATTCATCCAATGAAGGCTTCTAGGAAGTGCTGCTAAGTGTAGTAGAGAGCTTTTATAATGTTTGTGGGGCATATGTGAGAATAGATGGAGAATTCAGTAATTGGTTCCCAGTCTCAGTTGGAGTAAGACAAGTATGTATGATGTCACCATGGTTGTTCAGTGTGTACATGGATGAAGTAATGAAAGAGGTTAAGGCAAGAACATTGAAATGAGAAGTGGAGAACGGTGGTCTAATATATTTTGAACCTGATGTATGCAGCTGATGTGATGCAATTGGGTAGCAGTGAAAGGGATCTAGAATGATTGTTGCATTGGCTATTTAAAAGGGAGGAAAGTACAGTTAGCCACAGGAATTCTTACACAGGCTATATGGAAAGAGAGGTCATTATTTTGAAAGTCTATCTATCTATCTATCTATAGCTCTGATGCCTCGTTTCCTCCGGGAACTCGCCCCAAGGGGGTGGCCACGGCAGAAGTGTCCAGTTTTCCGTGTTCGAACTCTCCCTTCTTGCTTGATCAAGTCCTACTCTGCCCCACACGTTTCTCTCCCTTACATGCTCTTCCACTCTGTTCTGCCATTTAACCAGGGGTCTGCCTCTCACACCAGGTCCCACAACTTCACTTCCATACACCTTTACAAACTCCTCACCTTGCATTCTCTCCACATGTCCAAACCACTCAATGTACAGTATTACGCTTCACTCTCTAAACCATCCCACACTAAAAGTATTACAATGAATGGTCTACCAACTGAATGAGATTGCATAACAACAAACCTAATAAATAGTAATAATAATGTTGTATTACAATTACATAGTCATACATTATCTATATGTTGTAAACCCTCGAAAACACAGCAGCGTGTGTACGAATTCTTTTGGCCAACAGTACAATAGTGGGTGCAATGAAAGCACTGGGTAGAACTAGAGGCTCTTAAGTATGGAGTGTTGTTAATACAGTATGCAATAGATGATGGGAGATAGCCTTGACCTTCCTGTGGCTTGGTTGCAATAAAATAATAATTGTTGCTCTGTTCTGTTAGTGCTGTCTGGTACACGTCACTGTCCAGCATCTATTAATTGACTGTCCCCAGTTTCAAGATGCCCATCTACTGGCTTGCCCATCCATCCATTACCATAGCCATCCTCCTTCCCTTATTGACCTTCTTAGCTATTCCCTTTCGTTCTCTCTTCTACTTAAGCTTTCTTTGTTTCATATCTGTCTTTTAACCCATACATTGCTCTTCATTGTAGTTTATTCTATCCCCTTTCTACTGCTTAATTTCTACCACTCCCATTCTTGTCATAGTGCTCAATGCCAAATTATCCATCTGAGTTAAGTGTTAGTCGTATTGATAATATTTTGTAGTTTTGCATCTTTGAGGTTACGAGCTAGACTACTTCACATGAAGTTAAAAGCAGCACCCTAGATTAACCACAGTAGGGCTACTTGGCCTACCTCTGGAAACCACTTCTACTTGATAGCGATCTTTGAAAACTTCACTTTTCTTGGTTCCCCATAGGGAAGTATTGCCTGCAAAGGTGTGGGCAATACTTTATAGATTATGGCACCCCTTCTGACCTGAGCCAATCCTTTTCTGTCTTTAACTCTCCTTCCTTTCCTTCCTTTGCCTTTGTATTTGCTGTCCCCTCTCTTTATCTCTTCCTTATATTACATGGTCTTTCTGGCCTAGCACAGTCTTCTTTCTTCTCCTGTATACTTTACTTATCTTGTCAGTGGAGTTCGGAGCAGCAGGACAGCAGCAGTGGCTTGGACAGAGGTTTCTCGACTCCTTGGTCTGGCCTATGTTGAGTAATGGACTCGTCCACAAGGAGTAATTATTTGCATTGTAGGTTACTCCATCAGATAGATTTGAGATCGATTACTGGCCTGATACAAGATTGCCATCTTTCATTATATAAGCAAGTGGATTGTTTCCCCAAGACTGACTTTGTATACAGTGTATATCCGAAAGGCTTTTAACCCTAGGGGGAGGAGGTCAAGGAGTAGGCCTTACAACTCATGGCAGATGCAAGTTGAAAATTGATGCTGAGTGGTATTGGGATTAAAATGGGTGTATGAGAGAAAGCTTGCTCATAACGAATCCACAATATAGTGCCAAAAGTTCACCATTGATGATGATGCTAGTGATTACAGAAATACTAAATGACTGGCCCACTTCCCTGACCTAATCAGCTAGGGATTGTAGGCTTTCAGAAACCCGTAGCTCTTGCGAGGCCCGGAGATTCTCGAGTGTCGCTCTAGATGAGACAGTGGAGCTTCAAGGTGTTGGTTGCTTCTCGCCTGTCCCACTAGATGACAACACCTTATTTATACACGTCACTATCAGGAGAGTGGGGCTACACCGTCACTCACACCATCTTGGAATATTGTCTTCTATGTTATGAGTTGATGATGTAGGGATTATTTTCTCGACGTGAACGAACAGCAAGAACCATTAGATCACATCGGAAAAACATCAGACCTTTTAGCGTGGACTCGAACCTGTGTCCAGCACTTCATTAAATACCAGAATAAGTACCTTTTTTTTTACTTGAATTTAAAATGATATTCTTCCAATGAGGGTTAATTATCATGGACAGCAATCTATTTGTGTAGTATTTATCAATGGAATGTATTTATAATAGTGTGTGCAGTAAGGTGAAGACCTTCTTAGATGTAGGCCTAGCATAGGTTGTTTTGCGAGTTGCTTGTGTGTACTATCAAAGACAAAAGTCGTGTCGCTGTCTTGTCCGATGATCTAATATAACTCGTGAAATATAATGAAAACACCACCACAATAACGTCCATGCTCAGTATGGTTAGCTATTTACCATATGTTTCCACCTAAAAGTCCTCTGTATTACCTTCGAATGAAACGGCATCGGAAAAAAAATGTTGGGTCACTGTAATATTGGTTCATTATGATTCATGCAAGTGACTCGCTTTCATGCACCTGATGCAGGACTTTTGACCATGACTGTACATCTCTACCACCATACTGTTTACTCGATCTACACTCAAGGACAATACCTTAATATTGGTATTTATTGAAAGAATTACCGTTTTGTAGCAGTTTTGTCAGATCCGGCTAGTTCCCAGTATTTTGTCCCGGTCATTTCCTGTACTATACCAATGTTATTTCCCGGTAGTTTGCCCAGGTTAGGAAATGCCATAGAAGAAAATACTCTTAGAATGGTCTAAATAAGTGGGTAATGAAGGTAGAAAAACCGTACGCAATAACGGTAATTCTTTCAATATTTATCTTAATATTTACTGTAAATAGTTGACAAAGGTAATTTAATCTAAGGACTAATATTATAGACCCTTTTGTGGTTGAGCATAGGCTACCTCGTGGAGTATTGGTGGTATTATTGGTGTATGTGACGGTACCTCCAGTTTAAACTCCAAAAGTATGGAAATATCTACATATATAGACTCACTTAGTGCTATGGATCGTGTAGAGTACATTAAAAAAAAATATCCAGTGCCAGTGTACAGCCACAATCAAATATCCACCGACGCTTTCCTTCCATCGTAGTAAATATCTTGATAATAAAGAACAACACGTGTATGATTTTGCAGCACCTCATAATAATAATTGAGGGGGTTGATTTGATTTGTTGTAAGATTATAGTTTGATATGATACCGATTTATTTGCACGATGGAAGGAAAGTGCCGGTGGTTATTTGATTGTGGCTGTACATGTTGATCCCTTTCCTCCAGTTACCTATCCAGATAGTTGTGTCTATCTAATATCATCACCCAACCCAGAGTCCCAGATTATACGTACCTTCCAGTCGATGAAATGCCACAGAAGCTTAAAGGCACACTATTTTTTCACGAGTGGCTGGGTTAAAGAAGTGAAGGTATGGCAAACAAAGACGTCTACACCAACCAAGCTCTTCAGAATCAACCTCCTCCCAATTTCACGTTATTGTCAGAGGCAGGGTAAGTAATCATCCTGGTATTCATGCTGTTTTGTATTTACTTCTTTATTTATATACTGTACTTAATTTCGTATCAACATTTTAAAGAAGTTGAAGACTAAATTGATATATAACGTAAGATCAATGGTTTGGGTAACATGCCTTTGCCCTACTTTTGAAATTTCACCTTGTTGGAAATTGTGTGTTCAGGGTTATGATAGTCTCTCAGTGATCTTGATATAGCTTAATCTGCATTATTTGGCATAAATCATGTTGGTCAAAGGTAAATATTAGCATGTTATAACTTCCTGAAAGTGAAACTATATACATTTTCAGTTATAAAAATTATAATTGATTGGTTACTCACTGTTGTAGATGGCACCTTTTTTGGACCTCTCTTATTCCAATCTAATCTGTTATATAAATTTTGGAGGCCTGTAGGGCCAAACCTAACCTAACCAAACCAAGCCGAAACAATCCATAGTTACAATTTGTTGGCATATTCGGACCTTTGTGAAGAAATAAATGGTAAATGATATAATAATATAAACAATTAATACATTTACTAAAATGTTTAACATACATTAAATATAGAAAATCTTTATATTGCTCGTGTGCCTCTCCTTGATTTTTGCTTGATATGCGATGAAAGGACAGACCTGGGACCTTGTCTGTATTGGTGCAACCTATTACACAGCAGAAGCGTGGTATTGTTAAATAGTCACTTGTGGAAACGTAGAACTCGCCCAAATAATGTCAAGTCTAGTATGCCCTGGATCATGTAAACAAAGCCTTCTCCTCCACCAATATGGCCATCATGCGAAAAGGGTCTAATAAAACGAAACAAGCTCCTTCCATATAGCCTAATGGATGGTGTTTTGTGGCAATATTTGAAGGACTCATTTACTGTACCTCCAATTTTCTGACTACATCACAGGGTCCCTTAAGAAACAAAATGAGGTAACCGTTTGCATATTTTTAATTGGCAAGTATAAATAAATGAAATCCAAAGAGGGAGTCAGTACGTGCACTCACTATCGCTCACGTAAACCAACCAACCAGTCAAATCAAACAGCATGCACCCACATTTCTATAATTGGAATAATAAAAGCTATCAAGACGACTGACTGACTGTCACAAGAACCGGCCTCACCGCCAACAGGAAAAAGCAGCTTCTTGAAATCCTCCACAGTGAAAGTATTGAGAGTTATCAGTGAGGTGAAAGTGCGTAGGACTAATGACGAGAATAAACTTCATATGTTATTATACCTTGAAATGTTCGTACCATCCATCCATCCATTCTCACAAACCCAATAATCAACATCAGTGATATATTATGGTGGTACAGTCGGCAGCATAAATTCGCGTCCATCCCATGTACTATATATAATGCTAATATGACCATATAAAGTTACATTCTGAACCAGTTTCTATTCTAACAATAAACTATGTGAGAAGTGTGTCTGTCATCTCTGCATTTCAATAGTGCTACAACATCACTAGGCTCATACTTTTGCCTCTTCGGCCCCAGCCACTAGCTTTTACTTCTTCAACTGTCACTCTTTTCATTCAATTTCCTTCCTACTTGCTGTCTCACCTCTCTATCACCGTTTTCTGGCGTTATATGACCTCGCTGTTGCGGCGCCTAATATCAATCAATCAATCAATCAATCATACTTTTGCGAACTTATACTGCCAACTGTACACTATACCATGATGATGATGGTGGGGCTGGGGGGCATTTAAGCTATACTATTATAGTTAGCTTAAGGGTCATTATGGGGGAAATACAGTGTTGGTAAATCTGGAGCAAATGATTCCTCCAAACTATTCCAAGCATCATTATTTTTGTTCATCTGGTCCTGTCTCCTGGCATACTTTGGAGGAATCAAGGCACTCCAATGTAACAAAAGCGAATTACCTCCTTAATTAAAGAGGCCGTGCAAGTACACAAAATATATGTAGCCTATAGATTTCAGTTCAGATACAATATTTATTATATATTGTAAATGTTTACATGTCTCTTCTTAGCATATCACAGAATAAAATGGTAAAATTGCCTGGTACCTTGTCACTGCTCGTGGCTCTATCCTCAGGCCTCATCACTCCATCACATCACGGCTATACCTGGCTTTAATAGTAGTTAGATAAAATATATTTGTTTATATAGAGTATTTTTTTATTCGTGTTTATGATTGTTACTTGAACAGTTGAGCAAGTAGAAAGTGCAAGAAAAATATATATAGCTGTATCTGGCAACATCTCCACCTCTACTCAAAGTTCAGACAATCAAGTTCCACCTTACATTGGCTATGGGTCCCCAGGTATTCATTCATAAAGATACGAAAGCTTACTACAAAGAACTGCCAGAGGTTGCCATATACAGCCATACTTTTCTTGCACTTTCTACTTGCTCAACTGTACTGTACAGCCACAATCAAATAACCACCAACATTTTCCTTCCATCGTGTATATAAATCAGTATCATACCAAAGTACAATCATACAACACTTTATGTCAATTCAACCCCCTCAATTACAATTATGAGGTGTTGCAAAATCATACATGTGTTGTTCTTTATTACCAAAATATTTACTACGATGGAAAGAAAGTGTCGGTGGATATTTGATTGTGGCTGTACATTCGAGGTGTAAAGGTCTGTTCTCTCTGTGCTATGATGGTGAACTTTGAGAATTAATTAATAATGTTGTGGTGAAGAAAACGTGACGTGTTTCTTATGTTGTTCTGTCCTACAAAAACCATGAAAATAGTAACAATTAAGGACCCTGTGATGTAGTCTGAAAATTGGAGATAAACGAGTCCTTCAAATACAGCCACGAAACACCACCTATATGGAAAGAGCGTGTTTCTTGGTATAGTCAGGAGGAATCAGAAGCCTTCTATTTCCATACACTATCACAGGGCCCTTAAATACATCTCATTCACTACCACAACATTATTTTTTTATTCAACATTATTCACTTATTCAGTATTATTTACGAATTCAACATTATGCAACATTATATTCACGTACTCAACATTATTATTAATTTTCCATCATTATTCACGTATTTGACATTATTCAATTTTTAGCATAATTCACGTATTCAATATTATTCACTTATTCAACATTATTCACTTATGAGGCATTTTTCAACATTATGCAACATTAGGCTAGTAACTTTTTCAACATTATGCAACATTATTAACTTTTCAACATTATGCAAAATTATTAACTTTTCAACATTATGCAACATTTTTAACTTTTCAACATTATTAATTTTTCAACATTATGCAACATTGTCCACTAAAGCATCACAACTTACTTCAGATCATGACTGTACACTGTAATTTTATTTTCCTAACCTTACCCTGATTGGAACTGCATGCATGAAGGGCTGCTGAGCTACAAAACAGACCTACTGACTGCATGAGATCTTAGTCTATATATAGCTGTTTTCTAGTGGCATGGTTTGGAGGAATCAGTAATCTTCCATTTGGCTTATAAGAAATGGGCCCCCTATATAATATTATAGTGTCGTTAAGGGGGAAGTTTTGCGCTGGTAATTCTGGAGCGACTGAATCCTACAAACTATTCCAAGTAACAGAACACCATTATTTTTGCTCTACTGGCCCTGTTTCCTGGCATACTTTGGAGAAATCGAGGAGCTCCAATGTAGCAAAAGCGATTTACCCCTAGCTTAAGGGACCCTGTGATGTAGTCAGAATATTGGAGATAAGTGAGTCCTTCAAATATTGCCACGAAACACGCACACCTATAGGGAAGGAATTTGTTTCGTGGCATGGTCAGGAGGAATCAGCAGGAGCCTCCAATATTTCTACACGATAACAGGGTCCTTAAGGTGGTAATTCGATTTGGGTACATTGGAGTGCCTTAATTCCTCCAAAGTATACTAGGAAACAGGACCAGAAAAGCAAAAATAATGGTGCTCTGTTGTTGCTTGGAATAGTTTGGAGGATTCAGTTGCTCCAGATTTACCAACACAAAACTTCTCCCTTAACTCTGTAGCAACTGTATGATTTCTCCACACTATTCCAAGCAACAACAAGTCACCATTATTTTTGCTAATCTGGTCCTGTTTTCTGGCTTACTTTAGGGAAATCAAGACGCTCTAATGTACAGCCACAATCAAATATCCACCAACACTTTCCTTTCATCGTGCAAATAAATCAGTATCATATCAAAATATAATCATACAGCACCTTATGTCAACTCAACCCTCTCAATGATTACTATGAGGTGCTGCAAAACTATTCATATGTTGTTCTTTATTACCAACATATTTACTACGATGGAAGGAGGGTGTCGGTGTATATTTGTTTGTGGCTGTATCAAAAGTATATATAAACACAACGGCTGTCTACTATTGTCATTTATACTCTGATTAAGGGGATAGTACACTTTTAATATATTGGAGTGCCTTGATTCCTCCAAAGTATGTCAGTAAACAAGACCTGATGAACCAAAATAATAGTGGCCTGTTGCTTAGAATTGTTTGGAGGAATGATTTACTCCAGATTTACCAACACTGTACTACCCCCCCTTAAGGGACCCAATGATGGAGTAAAAAAATTGGAGATAAATGAGTCCTTCAAAGATTGCCACGAAGCACCACCTATATGGAAGGATCGTGGCTTGGTCAGGAGGAATCAGAAGCATCCAATCTAACTTCATACACGATCACAGGGTCCTTAAGGGGGTAATTCACTTTTGTTACATTGGAGCTTCTCGATTTCTCCAAACTAAGCCAGGAAACAGGACCAGATGAACAAAAATAATGGTGTTCTGTTGCTTGGAGTAGTTTGCAGGAATAATTTGCTCCAAATTTACCAACACTGTACTTCCCTCTTATTAGGCTGCGTTTACACAAAGCGAGTCTCGTCTTGTCAAGTCAATGCGAGTCAAGTCGGGTCATGACTCGCCACCCCAGTTCACATTTGATTTATATGGATTTGGGAAGAAGCCGTTTACACTGAGCGAGTCTCGTCACGTCTCGTGACTAGTCTCATCGCGTGGCGTCACGTCTCGTCACAGATAGGGCTGGACCCAAGGCCAATATCTCTTGGCCTTGGCTGGACCCATTTTTTCATCAGTTACAGCACGTCATCAGTGGTGTTAACATGAAAGTGGAATTCCTAATAAACCTAATTCGAGAGCGCCCTGCTATAATATATGATGCAAGTGATCGCAGCCACCGAGATCGTGATGTCATGACTGCTCTGTGGAGGGAGGTTGATGCTGAATTAAAATGTACAAGTGAGAGAACAAATTTTATCACTATGGACTACTGTATGTATTATTGGATCATTCTGTCTTGCCACTCAAGAATTCCACCTGGGGAAACAAAATAATCTTTCAAGATATCACGAACTGCCATGGCTTCTGCTGTAAGTCTTGTGCTTCTTGTTGCTGTTAGGGTTGTGCTTGAACGATGGGAGTTTGTTTCATGATCATCATTATCACTTGCCAAGTAGCTAAAATTATTTTCATGTTGAATGAAGTTATGAAGTACACATATGCTTTTCACCAGTGCTTCTGATACTTCAACACTTGTCTCCATTGATTTCTAAAGCACATCAATTATTTTAGCCAACATTCCGGATGCACACTCTACTCTTCTCCTAGCTCTGGAATAATCCAAGTACTTTCTAGGATTAGGCCTCATCAGATTAGGTTTCAGAGGAAATGCTTCATCTCCCACGAGAAAGAATGGTATTTTGGTTGCAGTATTTGGTATTTCACATGACTGTGGAATACCCAAATTTCTGGAAAGAAGTAACCTACCCATATTTGATTCAGTGAAAATTGAACTGTAACTATTTCTTCCGTATGATCCTACATCAATCAGTGTGAAAACAACAGTTGGCATCAGCAATGGCTTGGAGAACAATGGAATGGTATCCTTTATAGTTATAAAAAATGTGATCCTGCTCCAGATGGACATTTCAGCCGACAATGTTTGCCATCAATAGTCCCAACACAGCAATGAATGCTACATTAAAAAAAAAAAAAAAAAATGGCTATCTCTTCCCAGTGGTGTACATTCGGCACTGGCTGGCATATAGTGTGGCTGTAGACGAGGGTTGACAAAGTCGGTGTAAACTGGGTTAAGTCAAAATGACGCACGTCAAATGACTCCCAATGACTTGACGAGACGAGACTCGCTTGGTGTAAAGGCAGCCTTAAGGGGGAAATTTTGTGTTGGTAATTCTGGAGCAACTGAATCCTCCAAACTATTCCAAGCAACAGAACATCATTACTTTTGCTATTCTGGTCCAGTTTCCTAGCATACTGTGGAGGAATCAAGGCACTCCAAAGTACCAAAAACGAATTACCCCCTTAAGGGTCTAAGGGAGTTGTTTTTAGTCTTATAAACAATTCTACGAAACATACTTGTACAGTCGGCCTCAGGAATTCGTATACACCACTGTGACATCAAGGGTTCACAACAACTAAAAAATTGAGTACATTGCTTTTCTAACACCAAAATTTCCAAGTAATGTTATTTGGGTAATATTTGAATCAGTAAGTAAGATTATCCTTACAGCATGTGCAAATTAAAGACCCCTTTTTAACCAATGCTAAGTGTACAAATTCCTAAGGCCGACTGTACATTCAAGTGATTTGTTTCCTGGAGCGGTTTGGATGAATCAGTGGTTCTCTCTAATATTTTTCCAAGGCATATGACCCCCTTATGTAACGTTAGACGATTTTTCTTGTCGGAAGGAAAACACCATTGACGAGCAAATATTAAATAGAGCCTACTGTTAAAATGAATTCATAAACAACAGCTGTACGTATCTTGGGTCATTCTTCTCCTGGTCTAACACAAAACGAGAGAGAGAGAGAGAGAGAGAGAGAGAGAGAGAGAGAGAGAGAGAGAGAGAGAGAGAGAGAGAGAGAGAGAGAGAGAGAGAGAGATAGATAGATGAGAGAGAGAGAGAGAGAGAGAGAGAGAGAGAGAGAGAGAGAGAGAGAGAGAGAGATAGATAGATAGAGAGATAGATAGATAGATAGATAGATAGAGAGAGAGAGAGAGAGATAGATAGATAGATAGATAGATAGATAGAGAGAGAGAGAGAGAGAGAGAGATAGATAGATAGATAGATAGAGAGAGAGAGAGAGAGAGAGAGATAGATAGAGAGAGAGAGAGAGAGAGAGAGTTGTAAAAAAAAAAAAAAAAAAAAAAAATTAGAAGCTCGTGTAAGGGTTAGAATACTTTTAGTTGGATAGAGTGTCTTGATTCCTCCAAGTGATGCCTGGAATGTTGCTTGGAATAGTTTGGAGGAATCATTAGCTGCAGATAAATTTACCAACACGTACTGTATTACCCCTTTAAAAATCCCGTAGGTGGATATTAACTGTTGTGATGTAGGGTTTGGACGCCTCTTCGGACCCCAGCCACACACACTTTATAAAATTATCAACTGTCCCTCCATGCCTTCTGTTTCCTTAGTGCCTGCTTGCTGTCCCTTCTCTAATATATTCTTCTCTCTTGCTACACGGTCTTCCAGGTCTTTTTTATTCCTTTTTTATTCCTCTGACATCTGCATACGGTCCTGTCGCTCATCTGCCAAGGTAGGAATGGACAGACATATATTAAAATGAAACACCAGAGAAGTTTATGCACATTTCCTTAGGATGGTGTCATTATTTTGCAAGAGTGAATAATTATGTTTGTTCGATAATATAATATATCCTCTAAAAAAACAATTGATTCCTCCAAATTGTTCTAAGCAACAGGACTACGCCATTATTTTTGTTACTCTGGTCCTGTTTAATGGTATACTTTGGAGGAATCAAGGCACTCCAATGTATCAAAAGTGTAATGACCCTTAATTACTTCTGCATGCATGTTAAGGGGAAATTTTGTGTTGGTAAATCTGGAGCAACTAAATCTTCAAATTATTCCAAGCAACAGAACACCATTACTTTTGCTCTTCTGGTCCTGTTTCCTAGCATACTTTGGAGGAATCAAGGCACTCCAATGTACCAAAAACGAATTACCACCTTAAGGACCCTGTGATCGTGTATGAAGATTAGAGGCTTCTGATTCCTCCTGATTATTCCACGAAACAAGCTCCTTCCATATAGGTGTGTGTGTTTCGTGGCACATATTTGAAGGACTCATTTACCTCCAATTTTCTGACTACATCACAGCTAGGGTACCTTAAGGGGGGAAGTACAGTGTTGGCAAATCTGAAGCAACTAATTCCTCCAAACTATTCCAAGCAATAGAACACCATTATTTTGTTCATTTGGCCCCTATTCCTTGCATAATTATATACTTTGGAGGAATCATGGCACTCCAATTTAATAAGAAAAGTGAATTACCCCCTAATTGTCGACTGTACAGCTGACAACAAAGTCCTGTCACCACCCACACACACACACACACACACACACACACACATCCTCTAAATCATAAACCATGCAACACAGTATGGAAATCAATATCATATAAGCTTCAGTGACTCGTCAACTCAAGTACTAAGCAAATAAAATTATTGATAGATTTTGCTTGCTGAACGGCAGGCACCACACACACACACCCTGCATTTCGAACTCAGCTTCTATATGTGTACTGGGTGGGGAAATGAGCAATACCAGGCGATTCGAAGCTTTCTCCTCCTCACACTCTGGTCAGAAATTACGTATCACGACTGTACAGTACACACGGATACCACAGTCCATAGCCCACCTGAGTCGAAGCCCGAGATCTGAAGCAGGGAGTTTCTGGACGACAGCCCACCCATACCATCACAAGGCTACACACACATTTTGAACCAATGGAGGCTTTGGGTGAGCTGTCGTCCCAGAAACCACCTCGGGCTTCGACTCAGGTGGGCTAGGGACTGTGGTATCCGAGTGTACAGTCGGCGGCAGAAGTACTGTCGCCTCATCTGCTTCACCAAGACATGCAGTGTTCATGAACTCGAGAAATACGCACTTTTTCTACACCTTAATAATCTCGAGTCTATGAACATCGCGTGCCTCGGTGAAGCAAGTGAGGCGACAGGACTTTTGCCGCCGACTGTAACATTTGCTGGGTGTCGAGTTTGGAAAGTGACAAAACTCTGACCCCCATGCATTAGAAATATTATTATTTTTTTTTTTTAACATTCCTCTACACCCTCTTACCCTCCGTCCTTCCTCTCTCTCTCTCTCTCTCTCTCTCTCTCTCTCTCGGGACCAGGACTTTTTTACCTGTGTACCTATATCTACTTGTTTGTACCTATAATTACCTGTTACTTATAGTTACTACCACAGTATCAACAAACAAGGAGTAGGGACCAGTATTTTTTTTACCTGTTTACCTATATATAACCTGTTTGTACCTATAATTACCTATTTACTTACTTATATATTTCCAACAGCACCATCTGACAGAGAGTGGGGACAGGACTTTTTACCTGTTTACTTACTTATATATTTTCAACGGCACCAC
>JAWQEG010001173.1:0-45749 GCA_033782935.1 Petrolisthes cinctipes
CTACAATCCTTTCACATGCACTTTTTTTTATGTACTGATAAAAGATAAATTGATAAATTACTTCTTTACTTTACTACAACAATCCTCTCACAAGCACTTTTTTTATATACCGTACTGATAAAAGATAAATTACTTCTTCACTTTACTACAATCCTCTCACACTTTTCATTCTCCTCTAGTCAATTATTCCTCTTATTCTCTCTTCCCTTGCACCTTCTTCCTTATCCATCCACACACCTATACCTATATATCCTTTACACTTGAATTTCAACGACCACCTTCACTACCCACAACTTTCTCCCCACACTCCCACGGCTCCTACAATCCCCTTTCTACATTTTTCTCGTTCTCTCCCCACTTCTTCATTATTTTTCTTTACTTCTCTCGTTTTTTCCATATCCCTCCTCTCAATAATCCATCCTTTTTCTCCACCCTCTTCCATCCTTTTTCTCCACCCTCTTGCATCCCTTTTCTCCACCTTCCTACACCTCCTTTTCACTATCTTCCCTCATCCTTTTTCTATAATCTCCTATCATTTATCGTTTTTGTTTTCATCTCCATTTCCATTCTCTTCCTTCGTCTATTCCTTCTTATTCTCCTCCTCCACATCATCCACAGAAAATAATAACTGCAGATTAATTCCACCATTATAATGCCAGCTCACTGTCCCTCCACCTGTCTTCCTTCCACCACTTCGTGTTCAATTTCTTCTGCGTATTCCTTTTCATTCCCAAAATATGTGACGCCGCAGAATGTGGTGGAAGTGAGTGTGATGAGAGAGATGTGAAGGTGTGTGGTGAGAGAGGTGGTGATGAAGCAGATGGAAAGACGTGTGATGCAGAGGTTATGTACAGCCACAATCAAATATCCACCGACACTTTCCTTCCATCGTAGTAAAAATTTTGGTAATAAAGAACAACACATGTATGATTTTGCAGCACCTCATAATAATAATTGAGGGGGTTGCGTTGACAAAAGGTGTTGTATGATTATATTTTGATATGATACTGATTTATTCCTCTATACGCATTTGCACAATGGAAGGAAAATGTTGGTGATTATTTGACTATGGCTGTGTGTGGTGAGGTACCTGTGATAGTGTGAGGTGAAGAAGCAGCGTAGAGGTAGGTATGAAGGGGTGTAGTTTTAGTGGTGAGAAAAGTGTGGTGAAACAGGAAGCAGGTGTGAAACGTGTGGTAAGGCAGGAGTGTGGTGAGGGCAACGTATGAGGGAGACGTGTGTATGGTTAAGATATGGCGTAGAGTATTTCAAAACATAAACAAGACCACCATACCATTACATTCACCAAAACAACAAGTACTACTACTACTACCTTCAACAACATAACAAATACCACCACCTCTAACACTACTACCTTCAACAACACTACAAGTACCACCACCTCTACCACTACTACTACTACATGCCTTCACCAACACGACATTATCACCACTACTACCTTCACCAACACGACACGACATTAACACCACTACTGCCACTACTACCTTCAACAACACCACAAGTACCACCACCACTACCACTATATACATGCCTTCACTAACACAACATTACCACCACTACTATAGCCTACCGTACCTTCACTACCATTACCTTCACCAAAACCCTACCAAACATTAAATAATATACTTGGCCTATCACCAACATCAACACTATTTCTTTACAAGTATTCATAGGCCTACCAACACTACAACCACAACCTTCCTCTATACGCATTTATTGTAAGTAGACTAGCCACCGTCACCACCCCCATGACTACTATAACTCACTCACTCACTCACTCACTCACTCTCTCTCTCTCTCTCTCTCTCTCAGACTAGCCTGTGAACCATCATGCCTAAACACACACACTCTCTCTCTCTCACACACACACAAACATAAGTACCAACCACACAAACTGGGCAGAACGGAAGCAGGTGGTGGGGACGGTTGCCAGGATAGACACAACGAACCCTCCTCCTCCTCCTCCTCTCTGCTCCCTTCTATTCTAGCCTACCAATCTACTCTATCCATCTCTATAAACCATTTTATATTTCTATTTTATGTGTATTCGAGCCCCTTGATTCGTCCAATGTATGCCAGGAAACAGGACCAGCTGAACAAAAATAATGATAGCCTCTTGTTGCTAGGGAAAAGTTTTGAGGGATCAGTTTCTATAGATTTACCAACAACACTATTTTTTTCCCTTTAAATACTGGGAGACATAATTTTCGACATAAATGCAACCAAGTAACTGGTTTTATATACAGCTGTCTATCAAGGGAGCTACAACATCACTTGACTCGTGTTTAGTGTTACGGGCCCTGTGATCATGTTTGAGATTTGGAGACTACTGATTACTCCTGACTATGCCACGAAACAAGCTCCTTCCAGATAAGTGTGTGTGTGTTTCGTGGCAATATTTGAAGGACTCATTTACCTCCAATTTTCTGACTCCATTACAGGGTTCCTTAACTGCAAGACTCTACCAAACAATCTATACTAGGAAACAAATTACCTCAATGCCACTAAAATATAGAAGGTCGGTTTCGTAACATAGTTTAGAGGATTCAACAGCACGTCAATTTTATCCAAGGTTAAGAATGAGTAATAATGTTTAAGGCACATTATTAGAATCAAATTAAATGGCCGTGTAAAATTATTGCTGTTGGTCTCTGCATCACTGGCTCAAAAAAATTCACTCACACGACTTACTTTCATTTAGGCTATCTGATGTAGAACCACATCAACGACACCTTCAGAAACAAACTGCATAGGGCATTTTTTTTTTTTTTTTCATCTTACAGTAAGATGTAATAACTCCAAAATCAACGAAAAATTACTTGGGCCATTTGTTTCAGAGGGAAACGAATTACAAATACAAAAATATACATAAAGCACCAGCATGTATTTGTGTTTATAAGCGGGGACAAGGAGGTACTGGTACTGTAAACATCTACGATACATATAATATTATCAAATCTAGCTTTTGGAGATCGTACGGTATACTTTTGGTATTGTACATCAGAACGCCTTGATTCCTCCAAAGTATGCCAGGAAACAGAACCGGATTAACAATAATAATGGTGGTCTGTTGCTTGGAATTGTCTGGAGAAATCAGTTGCTCCAGATTTACAAACGCCGTACCACCTCCTTAATTAATGAAATAATTCACACAAAGATCACAAATTCACAATTGCACATAAATTTAGGTGTGTGTGTGTGTGTGTGTGTGTGTGTGACAAAGAGAAAGCATAACCCCTGCAATGCGCCATTAGACTACAATATCATACTAGTTACATGTTGGAGCACAGACACAGCTGGTGCATGTGTGTGTGTGTGTGTGTCGCAGCCCACCCACCCACCCAACACATTCCCAACCCACCGTGTGTGTGTGTGTCGCAGCCCACCCCCTAACAGCCTAACACATACCCAACCCACCATGTGTGTGTGTGTGTGTGTGTGTGTGTGTGTGTGTGTGTCGCAGCCCACCCCCTAACAGCCTAACACATACCCAACCCACCGTGTGTGTGTGTGTGTGTGTGTGTCGCAGGCCACCCACCCACCCCTTTCCGTTACACTTTCTTAATCAGCCACCTCAATGCAGCAGTACACTCTTATCATGAATCCACTTCCCACCTCCACATTCACTCCACTCTACCCAACTCAACTCTACCCACAGCCCAGCCTAACTACATTAAGGGGGATGTTTGTGTTGGTAATTCTGGAGCAACTGAATCCTCCAAACTCTTCCAAGCAACAGAGCACCATTATTTTTTGCTCTTCTGGTCCTGTTTCCTAGCATACTTTGGTTGGAGGAATCAAGGCACTCCAGTGTGCCAAAAAAAGAATTGCCACCTTAATCCACACCGACCACTACACACTTCCCTAATTAGATCAACCATATTAATATACTTTTCAAACAAATCTATATCCAACATTTCACCACAATACACTTCCCTGATCATTCTACCCACACACACTTTTCCTAACTAGCCTAATTATCTCATCTCCCTTTAACACCCCCTCCCGCCCTTTCTGTAGTCTGTACATTTTGCAACAAACTCGAGCCTATTTATCTATCTATCACACAGGGCCATCCATCCAAATATTACCACCTCATTCCCTCACAGCACAAACCACATTAACTCTTCCCCTACATTAGGATATACCACGACCATCATCATCACTACGACAACCCATTAGGCTATACCACCATCATCACTACCACAACCCATTAGGCTATACTATCATCATCATCACTACCACAACCCATTAGGCTATACTATCATCATCATCACTACCACAATCCATTAGGCTATACTATCATCATCACTACCACAACCCGTCCCAAGTCACTCTACCTTCCCATGACCCTGACCAATACAAACTACTTACTGTCTTTTCTACCCACATGTAGTTCATTCACAATACCCCACTACACCAATTATATCCCTTATTCGACACAACTTACTTTCACCCATTGCAACTCATCCTACTGTCCTTCCTCTAACTCTAACCTTATTCCAAACAGACAGTAACCAGTATATACCCTACTCTTTCTTTCCGAGCCGTGTGTGTGTGTGTGTGTGTGTGTGTGCAACCTTGGAGAGCTCGGTTTGACGTCACACACACACACACACTGGGTATGATACGGAGCGATTTTTGCACACCCAAGGGAAGATAAACACATGACGTCGAATGTGTTGCAAACGTGAAACACACACACACACACACACAGCTCTGTAAATGTTAAGGCATCAGTATAGCAGCCTGTGTTTGTGTATAAATATAATCATGTTTGTTTTCCAAGTCAATATCAGAGTTTATTGTTTTATTTCATCAGCCAGCGTATTGCGACTGCCGACGGCAATTGTTTTCACCCCTGTCTACGCGTGTCTGCTTTCTTGCTACTTGTTTGTTTAGCTTAAGTGGAAATATACTGATTTGACTTGTGTTGTCCACTTTTTTTTTTCAGTATAGGCTTACCTCAGTCAAATGGACCAAGTAATGCCAATGTAGTTAGCAATATAGTATCAGCAACTACTGGTACGGTAGGCTTGTATCACCCACAGTACAGCTTTAATTAACTTAAGGGGGTAGTACTGTTTTCGTAAATCTGGAGCAATTGATTCCACTAAACTATTCCAAACAACAGGCCACCATTATTTGTGTTAATCTGGTTCTGTGTCTTTGTATCAATATTTGTATCAAGCGTGTATTTGGTCTAGCCTATTCCCTTAATTTAGGGCAGCGTATAGCAAGGGTGACAAAGGATAGGCTACCTACTCAATGTTGACTTGTCTGTGTTAGTAAATACAAAACTCAAGCAGGTGTACTGTAGACATAACCTTTACACAACATCCTCTTGAAAATACCGTGCAGGTGACTGACTGACTGGCTAACTCCGATACCATAATATTCATCTAAAAAAAAAAAATAATAATAACAAATCGAACTGTTTGCTACCAGGACACGCTTGTTACTACTACTACTACTACTACTACTACTGTATATGCGCTCACGGTCACCATCCACCCTACATAAACTATTGATGAGAAGTTTATACCATACTGGGATTCCTGTAAGTTGGTTCCATCACTGTGTGTGTTTATAGTATGGTGGTAGATATTTGGTGTGTACAGGACGCAGCCGAAATATTTGTCTCGGGAATAGCAAAATTCGCATTCCAACGAGACTACCGGAAGAAATGTGATATGTGAGAAGAAAGAAGGTAGAAGCTGGGAAGGAGGAGTGAAGGTAGGTGAGGGAAAAGGGAGGAGGAGAGGATGGAGGGAAGGAGACAGATGCAGTTAAGACGAATGAAGATTGGTGAGAGGGAAGTAGGTAAGAGGAATGAAGGTAGGTAAAGGGAAAGGGGAAGGGAAGAAAAATGAGAGAGAGAAAGAGGGATGGAGAGGAAGGGAAGGGAAGGGAAGGAAAGAGAGAGAGGGATGGAGAGGAAGGGAAGGTAAGAGAGAGAAAAGGATGGAGAGGAAGGGAAGGAAAAAGAGAGAGAGGGATGGAGAGAAGGGGAGGGGAAGGGAAGGAAAGAAAGAGAGGTATGGAGAGGAAGGGAAGGGAAGAAAAGAGAGGGTGGGAGAGGAGGGGAGGGGAAGGGAAGGAAAGAGAGAGAGGGATGGAGAGGAAAGGAAGGAAAGAATGAGAGGGATGGAAGGGAAGGGAAGGGAAGAGAGAGAGAGGAAGGGAAAGGAAGGGAAGGAAAGAGAGAGAGAGAGAGGGATGGATAGGAAGGGAAGGGAAGGAAAGAGAGAGAAAAGGATGGAGAGGAAGGGAAGGTAAGCGAGAGAAAAGGATGGAGAGGAAGGGAAGGAAAGAGAGAGAGGGATGGAGAGGAAGGGAAGGGAAGGAAAGAGAGAGAGAGAGGGGAAGGGAAATGAAGGGAAGGAAAGAGAGAGAGAGGGATGGATAGGAAGGGAAGAAAAGAGAGAGAGAGGGAGGGAGAGAAAGGAAAGAGAGAGAGAGAGGGAGGGAGAGGGAGAGGAAGGAAAGAGAGGGAGGAAGAGAAAGGAAAGAGAGGGAGGAAGGGAGAGGAAGGAAAGAGAGAGAGGTAGGGAGGGGAGAGTGCCAGCCAACCATTCAAGGTGTTGGTGAAAATAGTTTAGAAGAGAATGGTGTGTCTGGCTTATCCTTGCTTCAACCAACCAAGACTACCAACATTACCAACATTTCCTTTCATGCCATCAACATTTACCTTAACTGCAAACAATCTAAAACATTATGAACATTACTTTAAACTCTAACATTATCAATATTAATTTAACTGTTCACATTATTAACATTTCCTAAACAATCTAAAACATTATGAACATTACTTTAACTTCTAACATTATCAATATTAATTTAACTGTTCACATTATTAACATTTCCTAAACAATCTAAAACATTATGAACATTACTTCAACCTCTAACATTATTAACATTAATTTAACTGTTCATATTATTAACATTACCTTAACTGCTAACATTTTGAAGAAGAAAAAACCTAGCTTAATATAACTGGTAACATTATGTATGTATATTAATTTAACTACTCACACCTATACCAATATTATCAACAAATAATATGAGCCTCCAGCACCGTCACCATTAGTTTGATTTGCCAGCTGCACTCCGCTAATAAAATAACCTGCAAAACCAAACCAATATAATTTTATCATAATCTATAACACGGCTATAGGCAACTCCAGTTATTGCATGTTATAGGTAATTTGTTTCCTGTCACAAAGTTTGGAGGAATCAAATAGCTTCCAATTCATCCGGGTGAAGTGTGTACAGTCCAGGACAAAAGTTTTGCTTCATTCAGCCACTACTCTCTAAGCTTCGTTAATCCTTATGCCTTGAAAATTATGTTTACATGTAGTATGACGAAAAAAACATAACAATGCAATTTATCTCATTAAATACAGGATAATAATGAGTTACTGAACACGTGGATATAATGAAAAAACAAAACAAAAACATCATCAACATACATTCGTCCTCAAATGTACAATACTTAATCGATTCTACTAACGCATGAAAATTTAATGTCGGAGGGAGGGAGGGGGGAGGATAAGTGACCTAAATATATATATATAAAAAAAAAGTTAAAAATACGTCATTACTGCTTACTTGCAAACCGATCATTACCGTACCGAGACAAATAATATCTGGCCACTATTTTTGTAACACAACACGGAATAATTCTGACAAACATCTGAGAGCTATTTTTATTATATCTATTTACAACACGGAACAATTCTGACAAACAACTGAGAACTATCTTTATTATATATATTTACAACTCGAGTATTACTAACAAACATTTGAGAGCTATTTTTATACCTATTTACAAAGCGAGTATTACTAACAAACATATGAGAGATATTTTTATTATATCAATTTACAACGTGATTATTACTAACGAACATTTGAGAGCTATTTTCATTATATCTATCTGTTTACAACGCGAGTATGACTAACAAACATCTCATAGCTATAATACTGACAAATATCTGAGAGCTATGTATGTATGTATATATGTTATATTTACAACCCGGAATTTCCCTCTAGGCAATAAACAACCCATTCATATTGTGTTCCTAAATTAACACAGTAATACAACAATGCTGGCTCACCAATCAAGAAGGTAATGGGAGAATAACAGCCAATCACAGTACACCATAATGTATATATATATAGTGACGTCATTCGCTGCATGAGGAGCAAGAATGACAAACTATCTTCATCAATCAAATACATTTTTTTTTTCGTACCCCAACAAGCCTCGTTAACTAACTAATCAGAACGTCAAAACGACAAAAATAAAATAATAAACAAACAAACGAACACATAAAAAGATATAAAGATACATAAAATAAGCTACAATGACAGCTCTCCTTGGCCGTGACGTCATTCGGTGGGAGGGAGGATAAAATAACACGGTTGAGGACAAATACCGAGACTAAATAATTATGGTGAGTGGAAGGATGTGGACAAGGCAACCAATGTTCTCTTCTGTTCTGTTCTGTTCATTTTCTTTCTATTTCCTTCCTGCTTGCTGTCTCACCTCTCTATCACCTTTTTCTGGCGCTATATGACCTTGCTGTTGCGGCGCCTAATATCATCAATCAATCTGTTCTGTTTATCCACACACTAATACGAAAGGAACCTCTAGTTTTGATATAGAAAGGTGGATCGTAAAGAAAGATTGATAAGAGATATAGATAGATCGATAGATAGAGATCAAATGTTTAATAAAAGGAATAATATATGAGGATGGAAGATAGATAGATAGAGATAAACGTATAATACATGGAAATAATACAAAAAGATAAAAGTATAAATAGAAGGAGGGAGAGAGAATGGGAGAAAAATATTTAAAGAAAGAGCCATCTAGTGTGAAGCTTGTTACATCCCCTCTGCTTCGTGACCTGGACAGTACGCCTCATGTAACGGTGAATAAAACACGAGTCCTGATAAGGGAGAAGTATGTACAGTAGAAGCCAACAACAACAACCACAACAACCACAACAACCACACTATCAGGCTCCACACTATAATAGACTGATTGATATTAGGCGCCGCAACAACGAGGTCATATAGCGCCAGAAAAAAAAGGTGATAGAGAGGTGAGACAGCAAGCAGGAAGGAAATAGAACTCCACACTATAAGGTTAAAATGGTTTCTATATTGATACAAACGACCCATTAAAATAATCATCGAATCTCCTGCTTGTACAGCCGACAGCATAAATTCGCGTCCATCTCATGTACTTAGTATTACTATTATGACCAGATAGTTGCATTCTGAACCAGTTTTTATTCCAACAACATACGTAATTTACCATATGAGAACCATATATGTCATCTCTGTATTAAAATTGTATTACAACATCACTATAGCTAATACATACGCAGGTGGAAATGAAGCGAACTTATGCTGTTGGCTGTACATACGACTGACATTACTAGCCAAGATCATATCTAACACTATCACTATATCCACTACCATAACAATAATGACTATATACTATCTATCACCTACGACTATCTCCACTACTATCACAACAATTATTTCTTCATCTACCTTCACTGTTACTAAATATGTCCACCACTATCATCACTATTACTCCTACTTCTTTCTTCCTTCCCTCATCACCACCAGTATCACCACCATCATTCCTACTTCTTTCTTCCTTCTCTCATCACCACCACTACCACCACCATCACTCCTACTTCTTTCTTCCTTCCCTCATCACCACCACTATCACCACCAACACACCTACTTTCTTTTTTCCCTCATCACCATCACTCCTACTTCTTTCTTCCTTCCCTCATCTCCACCACGACCACTATTTTTTTTCTTCATCTACCATCGCTGTTACTAAAATTGCCACCATCACTACAATATATTATACTTCTCTCTTCCTTCCCTCACCTTCACTATAACCTCTAACATCATCTTCTCAACATCACCGAATAAAAAACAACAACAACAACAAGCAGTACCCCCATCTTGCACCCAAACCACTATATATGCAATTATTTTAACACAGCAACCCTCACCCACTTACCAACACACTACTAACACACTCAGTCCAATGTATGTACTGACCCTATGTAGCACAGTATAATATAGTCTACTTTTCACCTCATGTACCTATCCATTTTCTGCAATTTATCCTTACACATTTCTTCGTCCCAATCCCTTCTCCTTCACCTACAGCACCTCTCTCACCATCCACATTCCTTCCTCTCTAAACCCTCCTCCATCTCTTCCTCCCTCCATCACCTAAACAGCTCCGAGCCCTCCCTCAATTTACTCCTCGCCACGCCTAACCTTACCCCATCCGCTATCCCACACTCTCTTTCCCTCCCCTTCTCCTCCAGCCATCTGCCCAGTCCGTCCACCAGTTCACGTGTGTGGGCTCACGTGTGGACGGCCTCCCCTCCCTCCACAACCAGTCTCGCCCTCCCTCCCTGGCCAGTCTCTCTCTCTCTCCTTCCCTCCCTCCCACACCACTCCCCGACCAGTCCCTCCTCGTCCTCCACCCTAACTGACTGACTCACTCCACCTCCACCACCACCAGCAACAACACTCCAGTGGGTCGATTGCTTGGTGTTCAAAGATGCATGTATTCGTACCTCAACACTCGCTCCGCCGCCCCAAGCACAACTTTGCAAAACAACGCTTCATTTGACCTGACGTAGGCTGTCCTATAACCTCAGCTTCTCTTTGTTTTAACTCACACATCCCCTGCCCTACCTTGCCTTTGTCTACCATGCACAACCCCTTCCCTACCCTGCCTTTGTCTACCATGAACAACCCCTGCCTTACCCTGCCTTTGTCTACCATACACAACCCCTTCCCTACCCTGCCTTTGTCTACCATGCACAACCCCTGCCCTACCCTGCCTTTGTCTACCATGAACATTCCTTCATGCCCTACCCTGCCTTTGTCTACCATAAACATCCCTGCCCTACCCTGCCTTTGTCTACTATATACAACCCCTGCCCTGCCCATCCTTTGTCTACCATGCACAACCCCTGCCCTACCCTGCCTTTGTCTACCATGAACAACCCCTGCCCTACCCTGCCTTTGTCTACCACGCACAACCCCTTCCCTGCCCATCCTTTGTTTACCATGCACAACTTCTACCCTACCCTGTCTTTGTCTGCCTTGCATTTTACAACGAAAAACTAGCTAACCTGACCTGACCACACATAAATTTATATGATCTTGGTTGATTGTGTCACATGCCGTTAAACTAGTATAATATTAGAACTTTTTAGCCTGTAATTATTGTGTTAATATTTTGTGAGTTCAGGTTGCCATTCTACCTCCTTTGTTTTCGCTTTAGATCATTGGCCTTCATTGTCACGTGCGACTCACCAACTAATTTTTTTGTGTCTCTCTATACAAGCAATACATTATCAACAATAGACTGAATATTTCCATTATTTTAAGACTTTATGCAGGAAGATGGAAGCCACAGTCGGTCACATCTGGCAACGACACTCGACTAAACAAACATCAGCTGCTGTCGAGGTGAAACACAACTCAAGGATTAGTTGGCTAAAACACACCTTTATTAATAATAATCTCACAAGTTACACCCACTGCCAACCACTGCTAAAAGAATCTCAAAACATATAATTATATAGCCTATATATAACACATGGCTAGTCCTTTGTTGTAACTAATTAACTATACATACACACACACAAAGCAAGGGATACACAGAATTATAATCCTCATTCAACTCACATACAATACACACAATATAGTCATACCAGGAAACGGGGAGGTGGTGGTGGTGGTGGTGAGGGCCAATGGTGATCACAGAACCTTGCTTTACTTTATCCACACATTATAAAATTTGTGTAGTGGTTGTCTTCTTTACTGACGAACTGAAGTATACTTTAATCAATAGATATAGGCCTACACTAAATTATACATACAACTCTGTTTCGTAATTTATTTTGGTGCACATGGGATCGAAGGTTTACCAAATTTTGGATTGCGAGTGTACATACATGGAAACATTAAGTAGTAGATGGGGGATAGTGTAGACATGTAAATATTTATACAGGGACACTAAGATGAATAAAAATGCTACCGGTATACCAATGATTGTCTCCCTAAAGAATTTCCTCAGTCACGCGTTGGCTGACTGGCTTGGAGGTAGAGATGGGTGTGTGTGTGGGTGAGGTGGAGTGGATAGTCGGTCAGAGCCTCAGTATAATAATACAGTGCTCGCCTTAGGGATACCAACAGATGGGTCGTCTTTAAGGTCAGTCAGTCAGTGTGAGAAGAAAGAACACAGGGGGAGCAGAGAGAGAATAGGTGGGGACATTCGAGAGAGAGAGAGAGAGAGAGAGAGAGAGAGAGAGAGAGAGAGAGAGAGAAATGTTTGCTTGCCCGTGACTACTTCTTAAAGTATTATCCATGAATCACTCGTTGCACATCACACACTCTACAGGTCCGTAGAGTTTTACGTTTATCTGTTCATTGGCTTATCCATCAAAGAGACAGAAATTGAATGTGCGAGAAAATAAATAACTGAATAATAATAATAATAATAATAATATAGGCAACATAGACTACACACGCTTGCATCAACACCTTACTCAATATTTTACACAAAATAACATATTTATTACTGTTGAGGGCCGCTAACGATTTATAATAACAGAGTTGTGTAGACATAGAAGGAAAGTCAAGACTCGGCTGTTGTATTCAGTCCCTGGCACGCCTCGCCTTCACATCAATCACACACATTCACACCCATAACAAAGACGATCACGTTGGATTGAATTATATGAAGTAACACACACACACACACACACAACATATATTACCCCAACCAACACATGGGTTTGAATCATATAATTATAAGAGCACACATACACACATAGGGATTATTGGACACATACACATACACACACACACACATAACACTAACCAACACGTGGGATTGAATTATATGAGCACACAGATGGATTGTTGGTGCTTTTCATGGTCAGGTATAATAACGTTTGCCTAATAAAAACTAAATGATATTTCGTCGTACTTTCAGGGATACACGTGTACCTTCCTTTACACCTCACTGTCTTACATTACGTACAGTCACTATCAAAATTCCTGCTCTGGGTGAATGAATAATGACATGCGAGTGAATCTTATGAGCCAATATCACAGACACCAACACCTAAATTTTAGCATCAATTTACGAGCCGTTTTGATTCAAACTCGTTGCAGGACTATTGGACGTGACTGTACATGGATTACAGTCTGAAAATGCTTAATTACTGCTGCAAGAAACACCAATTGGCCAAAGGTTTGATGAGCAGGAACCTGGTGTAGCCTACTTATACTCTATCAACAGTTGTAAATGTGTGGGCTTCATAGTGTTTAAGGACCCTGTGATTGTGTATGAGAATTGGAGGCTTCTGATTCCTCCTAACACACTAACCTCCAATTTTCTAACTTAGTACTACATCACAAGATCACTTAAGTAAACCAGTGAATTATATATTATTAGCCAAAGATGATACCTACAAGTGGCTCGTCAGTTGATTTGATTTTACTTATCAAATTGAAGCTGGCACACTTGACATAAATGAGACATGATTAACTTGTCAATGTGTTCAGTAATGCATACATGAAATTATTTAGAAATGTCTGAGGTTGGTGTAAACTATTTGCCGAGACTGTTACTTGGGTAGTGGTACAGTGTTGGTGGATAATCAGAAAACAACTGATTCCTTTAAACAACTACACGCATGCATCAGGACACTATTATTGTTGTTAATTAATCTGGTCCTGTGTACTGGCATAGTTTGGAGGAAGAAATCAAGGCGTTCCAATGCACCAAAAGTGTAATAGGCTACCCCCCTTGACTAACTAAACAATAAGGCGTTTCAAAGTACCAAAAGTGTAACCCCCCCCTTGACTAACTAAACAAGGCGTTTCAAAGAACCAAAAGTGTAACCCCCCCCCATTGACTAACTAAACAACAAAGAGTTTCAAAGTACCAAAAGTGTAACCCCCCCTTGACTAACTAAACAACAAAGAGTTTCAAAGTACCAAAAGTATAATACTCCCCTTAACTAACTAAACAACAAGGCGTTTCAAAGTACCAAAAGTGTAACTAACTAAACAACAAGGAGTTTCAAAGTACCAAAAGTGTAACTAACTAAACAACAAGGAGTTTCAAAGTACCAAAAGTGTAACTAACTAAACAACAAGGAGTTTCAAAGTACCAAAAGTGTAACTAACTAAACAACAAGGAGTTTCAATGTACCAAAAATGTAATACTACCCCCTTTGAATGACTAAACATCCAGGTGGTGCAACAAAGCCGGAAACGAGAGCTGCTAAATTATTCTGGAGCGATTTTATCCTAGCATGCCAGCCAGCACCGGACAGCTGACTGACTGACTCACCCACCCAACGCTCGGCAGCTGACACACACACACAACCTGGCTGACCTAGAGAAAGGGATAATGGGAGGAGAGTGGGTCGATTTCCTGGCCACCTCAATGCTCTCCTTTCTACGCAAAACATTAGTCACTATCTTTCTACTCTGAGGAACAAAGAAAAAGGCTTCAGTTTGTAATAATTTTTAAAGAAACTGGTGTCCCACGTTTTCGCCATTCCCACTTTGCATCTCAACAAAGCAAAATACAAACACGTCACTTTTATTCCCTCAAAAAAAAAAAAAAAAAAAAAAAAAAAAAAAAAAAAAATCATCGCTACGAGTACTTTTATTTGCAATGAATGACAATAGAACTCATATAATTAAATGACTGTCCATGCAAAACAAAAAAAGTCCAGAGTTCTATTAGGCTACACGCTATAAGTCATTCCCCAAACTTTTGACATCAGTTGATAGCGAAAAAGAGGACTACTGATTAACAGATCAAATACACGTTATCTTGAGGTATCAATCTCTTTCCTAGCTGGTATACTGAACTTTTTTTTACAATTTATGGCCAAGTATCACTATATTGTATTTATATTTTTTGTTTTATGTTTACTATCATCAAGGTTAACAACTCTCCAACTACAGTAAATTAAATAAACAGGACACAGTTCCCGGCGACCTAACACTACAAACACTACTAGATCAAAGGGCCTTTACAACCTCATCCCTGCCACAGCCACACACACAAAACAAAGATGGCCGCCCTTTGTTTTGATTCGAATAGAGGTGTTCATTTCAATGTGAATCTGGGACACTGGTCTTGTTGTCATGGTAACCGGTGCTCATCATCACATATTTGTACAGTCACAAGCCATAATATGTGTCCAGGTCTTGTTTAAGTTTCGAATCATGTGACATACGGTAGTCTATATACCAGTGTAGTACCAATTATATACTGTAGGTTATATACATGCTTATCCTGTCTAATATTTGCTGCTGAAGCTCGTTTAAGGTACACTGTGATATAGGTAGAAAATTGGAGGTAAATGAATCCCTTAAATATTGCCACAAAACACCACCAATAGGGAAAGACCGTGTTTCGTGGCATAGCCTAGTCAGGAGGAATCAGAAGCCTCCAATTCTCATACACAATCACAAGGTCTTTAAAACTCCATCAGACTATTCAAAGCACACCTTAACACTTATCATTATGGCTCGTTAATAACTGTACTGACTTCCATCAACATATAAAAACAAAAACAAAAACACGAGACACAACAACACGTTAACTAACACACAACACACAGGAAATGAATCTTTTATATCATATAATCTAACTGTAGCATCAAAGATCAAGGACTTTTGTACTGTCACGAGCCATAATAAGTATATGTCCAAGACTCTGCTTTTAATAGTCTGATAAAGTATTAAACGAACTCCAACAAGTATGAGAGAAGATAAGCTTTTAAGGGGGAAGTTTTGTGTTGGTAAATCTGGAGCAACTGAATCCTCCAACCTATTCCAAGCAACAGAACACTATTATTTTTGTTCTTCTGGTCCTGTTTCCTAGCATAATTTGGAGGAATCAAGACACTCCAATGTACCAAAAAAGAATTACGACCTTAATAGTCTGATAAAGTACTACAAGAGCTTCAGCAAGGATGAGACAGGCAGGAATTGATTCAGTTATGTGAGATGATTCCAAATCTTAACAAGACTTGTATACTTATTTTGGCTCGTGACTGTACATATAGCAGCATTACAAAAACTTCAAACATACAGACAACATATATAGCGTTTGCACAAATCACGAAGAATATGTGTTTGAGCAGGAATTATACCACACAATTAATAATAATAATAATAACTCTGCCAGAAACAATAATACCCTAAACGTTTATTCATTAAGTTGTTTACTCGTGATAAGACTTGTTGGTGTGTGTTGCCATGGTAACCAACGAGCGTAAAAGATTTCCCATGTTCCCTTATACAGTCCTCCTGCGGCCTTGAATTGAGGTGAGGTGTTTCTGACCTTTACTGCCGGACCTTGAGGTGATGAGTGGGTGGTAGTGGTGATGACTAGGTGTGGTGGTGGGGGTGGGTGGTGACTGAGTGAGTGAGTGGGTGTGGTGGTGTGTGTGTGTGTGTGTGTGTTTGTGTGTGTGTGTGTGTGTGTGTGTGTGTGTGAGGTGGGGTGGTGTGTGTGTGTGTGTGTGTGCGTGTAGGGTGGTGATGAGAGGTTTAATTGTGGTGACTGACTGACTGACTGTGGTGATGAGTGAAAAAGTGGACTGTGTGTGTGTGTGTGTGTGTGTTGAAGATGCAGTTGGTTAGTGGTGATGAAAAAGACCGGATCATGTTTGGTGGTGACGCTGGAAGAAGAGAAGAAGTGTTTGGGTGAAGTGATGAGTGTAGAGGTGATGATCTTAACACTGCCACTTCAAGGACGACAATAAAGGGGCACTTCTCTCTAGCGTTTAAAGAGGTGATGATGATGATGATGATGATGATGGTGGTGGTGATGATGATGTGATAACAGATGATGATGATGATGATAATAGTGGTGGCGGTGGTGGTAGTGTTGATGATAAAGATGACTGTGATGATGATTATAATAATGATGATGGTGATGATAAAGATGATGATAATAGTGATGATGATGATGATGATGTTATAATAGATGATAATGATAATAGTGGTGGTGGTGGTGTTGACGATAATGATGACTGTGATGATGATTATAATGATGATGGAGATGATGATGATGATGATAATGGTGGTGAAGATAAAGACAATTGTAGTTGTGGTGATGATGATGTGATAATAGATGGTGATGATGATGATGATAATAGTAATGGAGGTGATGTTGATGATAATGTTGTTGGAAATAGAGCGAGATAATGGCGTTGATGAGAATGAGAATAATAAGGTGTAACGTTAATATGAGTCATTGTGGTAATAATGGAGGTGAAAATTATATATAGCCTATCAGAGTTGAGAGGAAGATGAAAAAAAGTGATTGAGATACTCACTAAAACCACCTTCCCCTATACGAAAAAAAAAAAAAAAAAAAAAAAAAATAGTAAAGTTAAATCTCTCTCTCTCTCTCTCTCTCTCTCTCTCTCTCTCTCTCTCTCTCTCTCTCTCTCTCTCTCTCTCTTCACACCTCATTATTTTCCTCTCTCTTCTTCACTTCCCCTCTTTCTCCTTCCCTCAGATTGCCTTTCATCTTCTACCCTTCTCCCACTTTCACATTTATTTCCCCACTCCATATCCCTCTTCACACCACCGTATAAAGCCTATTCCCTCTCATACCGATCTTTCCTCACCTCTTCATTCTCTCTCTCTCCTCACTCCCTCCCTCTCACTCCGCTTTCCTCTCGCATCCTCTCCCTTCCAACCATCATCCTCTCACGCCTCATATCACACCTCTTATCTCCCTCTCCCACTCCTTTCTCTCTCTCTCTCTCTCTCTCTCTCTCTCTCTCTCTCTCTCTCTCTCACCAGAATTATCTCGTCTCCCTCATTTCACACCAGTATTTCTCTTGGCCTATTTATTTCCTCGATTACCTCCTCATTCACACACAGATTCCTCCTCCCCCCCACCTCCGTTCACCCCTACCTCTCTCCCTATGCATGTGGTGGGGTAACGGAGCGGTTCAATCGAGTTGAGAGAGAGAGAGAGAGAGAGAGGAAACAGATTTAGCAAGTTGGCAGCCCAGGGTGTTAGTGTGACGTCACCTACCTAGCCCAGCCTTGCCTAGCCTAACCTTGCTGCCCCTACTTCCACCACTAACACTATATTGCTATCATAACATATATATAACAACACCACTGTCATTACACACACACACACACACATATATATATATCAACACTACTTTCATCACAAATATTAAGACTGCATCACACATACCAACACTATTGCCATCATCACACATGTTAGCCTATACCAACACTACTTTCATCACACATACTAAGACTACATCACACAAACCAACACCACTGTCATCACACACATATATACCAACACTCTTTTCATCACACATACCAACACCAGTCATCACACACATATATACCAACACTATTTTCATCACACATACCAACACCACTGTCATCACACACATATATACCAACACTATTTTCATCACACATATTTACACATCACACATACCATAACAACTGCCATCATCAGATATAGCCTACCAACATTACTGTCCTCACACACATTTTAGGACTACAGCACGCATACCAACACTCTTGCCATCATCACACATATAATTATAACTACAGTACTTCCAACACACATATATGCCAACAACTACTTCCAACACACATACCAACACTCCTGCCATCATCACACATATATACCAACACTACTTTCATCACACATACCACCATTTTTTAATCTTGTCATTTCACCTAACTTCAAACACACACACACACACACACACATAGTTCTCAGCATAGCCTATTCACTTCCACTAGGCTACTCTGGCTTTTAATTAATTCGTCAACTTTACGCCACACTTATTAACATTTCATAACCACTTTCTCACACAAAGTTCCATATAATTGTTCTTACCATTACCACTCCTCCCAAATTATCACCACCATAGCCAGCCACCACTACCATTAAAATAAACATCCGCCACCACGACCACCACCAGCACACACACACCTACCAACAGAGGCTATTATTAACAAGTTATATATACGGTACTGTGAACTGCCATGTTGTTGCGACTAACCCTTCACCCTTTTGGATTATGATGATGGTTTTCCCAAGACATTTAATATAGTTTGGCGTTCGTCCGAGTTACAGAGACTATAATACTTGATGCCTCAATACATTTAACATTTAAGCATCAAGTTTACCGGTAAGTAAATGCTTGAATACATCATTTTAATCCCAAACATTCAACTTACTTCTGATCTAAGGTTCGTGTTCTTGACAGTATATACAGAAATCTTTAGCCTAATGGCGAAGACTTTATCACGTGGTCGGAAGCAAAGGTTACACTATTATTGGAATGAAGGACAAACAGTAGCCTACATGGACCTAGGCAGGAACATGGGCAAGTCACTAACTGATTACATTATCTAAATATGTCATTAAGGGTGAAGTTTTGTGTTGGTAAATCTGGAGCAACTGAATCCTCCAAACTCTTCCAAGCAACAGAACACCATTATATTTGCTCTTCTGGTCCTATTTCCTAGCATACTTTGGAGGAATCAAGGCACTCCAATGTAACAAAAACGAATTTCCACCTTAATTAACATGTTGGGATGATAATCAATGAATATAGATAACAAACAACCCAATGCAAAGATAAGCCGATAAAAATGACTTCATGGATGTAAATAGCTGCTTCCAGGCTATTTATTTATTGTACGGACCATAGTCGTGTTTTTTCCGGTTAGCCTAAGGGGGTTAATTCTTTTTTGTTACATTGGAGTGCCTTGATTCCTCCAAAGTATGCCAGGAAACAGGACCAGATGAACAAATATAATGATGTTCTGTTGCTTGGAAGAGTTTGGAGGATTCAGTTGCTCCAGATTTACCAACACAAAATTTCCCCCTTAACAAACATGAAGGCTAAATGGACGAGAATTCAGCTACCTCCAAAATGGCATGTTGGCTCTGTGTGTGTGTGTGTGTGTGTGTGTGTACTCAATGCCAAATATGAATGACTGTTCTCTCTATATAACACTAGTACAGATACATACATACAAGAGAATCACTGCACTATACATATCACACCCAACCAAGCAATTCTCTCAGTAACGAGTGCAATTATTATAACCAACTGTAATCCATATAGGCCTAAAGCTACAAAAACAAAAACAAACAATCAAGGTCAAACACAAGCACACGTCACACTGTATCAAGGTCAACATTGCACTCACTCTACATCACAGCTGTCATTATATACAAGTTAACGAGTCAGTCACGTGAGGTTATTATTGTCGACATATGTTAGTTACCTCTCAACAAAATTCCTAACTCTCCTAACTCGTACACACACACACACACACTCCCCTTGGCACCGTCTCTTTTCTCCCTCCACCTTCTTCTCCTCCTCTCTACATAGGCTTGACTTTCTTCCATCTTCACTTCTCTCCCTTACATTGCTTACAACCCTCCTACCAGCCTGTATTTGTTCTTTTTCCTCCACAGTGCCATCTACATCTACTAACATCTACAAGAGAGAGAGAGAGAGAGAGAGAGAGAGAGAGAGAGAGAGAGAGAGAGAGAGAGAGAGAGAGAGAGAGAGCCTGCCTTGTAGATGAGGTCGTGCATATGGAGCATCACTATCACTCACTACACTACCACCACAACATAACCTCTACTTTGGCCCTGTGTATATTATTATGTTGTTCTGAGTGTCGTGTCGGTGTTCACGTGAGTGTGTGCGCGCGCTCGCGAGTCTACGTAACTACTTGGCTCGTCGACACACCTGCAACACACACACACATTCTCTCTCTCTCTCTCTCTCTCTCTCTCTCTCTCTCTCTCTCTCTCTCTCTCTCTCTTAGTGCTGTGTACCCAATAATTCCCATCAACTGCAGTCATCCCGGTCGGCCATTAGCTTAACTAATTGGCTAATTGAGAGAGACGAGAGACATCTAGCGGCGGTTCAGTGCACAAGCTTAACTCAATAATCTTAGGCAAACCACAGGAACTAAAACTAAAGGGAAAACAGTGTCAAGTCCCATAAGATTCATATGATTTATTTTCTCTCTTTCTCGAGCGAACTCATAACTGGAATATAATAAGTCAGAAGGAATATAAAACACACACACGTCATTGCCATGTACTCCAGTCTGAGGAAAACAATAATACACTCGTTTCCATGTAAAGGTTTAGGCCTAGTCCCGTTTCTACAGTCGATTCGAGAAACCAACCTAACAATGGTTCTCCTTTCAGGCCATTACGTCAAACCTTGTGTGTCTGTGGGGGGGTGACCTTTCCATGGTGTGTATTTGTGTTCTCTCCTGAAACCTTCCTATAAAACACCTACCTCCTCTATACGGGGGAGGTAAGGTAGGGGGATGCATGAATGACTAACGCCAGCATAGGCTACACGAGTGGGAGTATCAGCATGTGACCTTCCTTGTTCAGGGGATAATTCACTTTTGTTACATTGGAGTGCCATGATTCCCCAAATGTATGCCAGGATGAAACAGGACCAGATGAACAAAAATAATGGTGTTCTGTTGCATTGAATAGTTTGGAACTTTGGAGGAATCAGTTACTCCAGATTTGCCAACAATGTAATTCCCCCTTAATTAGGAGTTGTGTACCAATGTTACAAGTAAAGTTGGGGGGGGGGAAGCTTGAGGGGGTAATACACTTTTGGTACGTAGGAAACATTGGAGGTCCTTGATTCCTCCAAAGTATGTCAGGTATGAGGACCAATGCATAAATGTAATGGTATCCTGTTGCTTGGAATAGTTTGGAGGAATCAGCTGGTCCAAATTCAACAACAACAACATTATATTATACAGCCTCTTAACGATACTAAAGGGGGTCGAGTTATGCCTCTAAGGGTAAAAATATATGAAGGAATAACAGTCCTTTTATTATATTTGGATAGGTTTTACGACGCTATATCCTTGTGTAATTTGGAATACATAAGGGGACAGGATACTTTTGTTCCCTCCGAAGTATGCGAGGAAACAGGACCAAATAGACAATAATAATGGTGACCTATTGCTTGGTATAGTTTGGAGTTATCATTTGCTCCAGATTTACCACCACTGTACTTCCCCTTTAATGGTGAGGTGGGGAGAATTAAGGAGGTAGTATACTTTTGATAAGACTGGAGAGCCATGATTCCTCCAAAGTATGCCAGGAAACAGACCCACAGGAAGATAAATAATGGTATCCTGTCGCCTGAAATAGTTTGGAAGAATCATTTGCTCCAGATTTACCACCCAAAACAATGTGCTATATACCCCCTCAATGACGCTCAGGGTAGATAGACATTTTACTGAAAACCATGACAATATAATATTTTTCAACATATCCTGTTTATGAATGACAATAATTATTATCCTTTAGTTTTTCCAGAATATAATGTTTTAGTTTAGGGAGTTTGGGTCTGGGAATTTCATCATGTGTTATCAATTGATTAGACAATCGTCAAGTCTAATCACAGTCTAGTACCAAACCTTTATCTTTAGGGATGGGGGTTTGTGTTACTCATCCTACTCCTACTCCTACTCCTCCTCCTTTTTCACGTAATTACTTACTTTAATTCATTTATTTTATTCATGTATACCTCTTCTCTATTCCATTCCCCCTTTCACTACTCCACAAGGCCTAACCCCTCACAATGCATCACCTACTTCTCTCTCTCTCTCTCTCTCTCTCTCTCTCTCTCTCTCTCTCAGACCACCATAGGTATAAGATATTACACAGTTTCTTTACTTTCACACCACCTCTACCATACCATACATTCTCTCTCTCTCTCTCTCTCTCTGTGCGTGTGTGTGTGTGTGAAGGAAGAGTATAACCACGCAAGTCAATGTGAAAAAGAGGAAAGAGAGAGCGAACATGACTCCAAAATAATATGAGAGATTAATAACACACACAAGGGCAAAGAATTACGAAGTTAGACAAACTACACACACTTCACGCTCCCTCAGACACACTACAATAATAATCTAAATAAAAGTGTAGAAACTAGTGACTCATACTGTACACACACACACACACACACAGCCTAAACGTGAACACATCCAGTGCTACACTAAGGCACACACACACACACACACACACACCATCACGTGACCTAGCAACTGGCCAAGGTTACTCACATCTGCTCGAACTCACGTATCAAGGTCTCGTACGCGTTATGTGGTCAACTGAGAGATGGTGTGTGTGTGTGTGTGTGTGTGTGTGTCGGACTGGATTTATGTATGTATGTGTGTCGGACTGGATTTATGTATGTATATTTGTCGGACTGGATTTATGTATGTATGTGTGTCGTCCTGGATTTGTGTGTGTGTGTCCATTTACTATTTGTGTGTCCATGTGTGTTTTACTGTAACTGGATATGAGAGTTGGTGTGTCAGTAAGCATTGTGCGAAATTAGTCACGACACTTGCTTAATATGGTAATTATTTCCATCTCTCTATCTCCCCCCCTCCCTCCCTCTCCCTCTCTCTCTCTCTCTCTCTCTCACACCACTTCACTCACACTTCTTTATTCCCTGTACCTCCCACACTCTCGTCATTCCTTTCTCCCTCCTCCCTCTTCTCTTATCTTTCTACCTCTCTTTCCCGTCCCGTCCCTTCACTTAATTAACCTTCCCTATCTCTTCTCTCCTTTCATTACATCTCACACCATCCTTTCCATTCATCTATCCTTTCATTTATCTTCCTCCCTACCTTCAATTCCTAACATATAAGTTTCTCTTTACCTCCTTATCTTCCTCCAGAGTTTTAACTGAGAGAGAGAGAGAGAGAGAGAGAGAGAGAGAGAGAGAGAGAGAGAGAGAGAGGCTCCACTTTAAGCACTGTCTCTCACCACCCCGTCCCCCTCCCTCTCCCACCACCACCACCACCAACACAACCACCCCCACCCTCTCTCCCTCACTAGCCTACGCCACCATTACATTCCTTCCCCTCCACCATCCTACCGCATCTTCCCCACCACGCCACTCTCTCCCCTCCACCACCACTATACCATTTCCACCCACACCAACACCTCCACCATAACCACTCCACAACCACCACCACCAAAAACACCACTACTGCCACAACCACCATATCTCCATCACTATCACCACCACCATCACCGCTACTACTACCACCAACATCACTATCACCACAACCACCATATTTCCATCGCTATCACTATCACCACCACAACAATATCACCTTCGCCACCATCTCTACCATCACCAACTCCACCACCATCCCTCCACCAATCCTTCCTCTCCTCTCTCCACCAAACCGCCCTAATATTTGACCACATCCTCCTCTTCCTCCTCCCTCTCCACTTCTCCACCAACACACCGGGATAAAGTGAGAGGAAAGTAGGAGGGAATTGGGGGAAGAACGAAATTGTGGGAAGAAAGTGGAGGAAAACAGAGAGGAAGAAAACCGAAGAGAAAATGAGAAGGGTAATAAGGATGGGAAAAGGAAGATCAAGGAGAGATTTTACGAACGGAACAGAAGAGAGGTGGAAAGAACAGAGATAAAGTTAAGATGAAAATTAGAAAAGTAAGCTAGGAACATGACAGAAAGCAAGAGACGAGAGTAAATCGGTGCAAGAAGAAAGGGTGAAAACAGGAGAGAACAGAAAAGAATATAGGAAAGAGGAAAAAATATAACGTAAACCAATGTTATAAGATAAAGGAAATGACCACGAACAAAGATGATCATCCATCCGTTCGTTCAATCATCTCACAAGAACGAACATAAGGTACTGTACGTCACTTCATAAAAAAAATAAAAGTATACGGTAATGAAAACACACGCGTCACAAAGCAAAAACAAACCTAAGTTACGCAACTCGCCGCTAGAGGGAAGCCAAGAATCTCATTAACCGGGTTATAATTTTACACATTTACGTCACACTCGGATGCCATACAGGTCCAACGAAGGAACAGACAGTAACGGATATTATTATGAAACAAATACACCTGAAACGGGGCCCCTTATTTAGTACCGGGTAGGCTAGGCTAGATGAGACGTTGCTGTGTGTCGAGGAGACGCGTCCTATTAGGCTATACGCTTGATTAGGGACCTGTTTGAAGTATGTTTGTTTCATGTGTCCGCAAGAAACGTTGTGTGTAGAAGCGACGAGTCCTATTCTATGCTTGATTAGGGACCTGTTTGAAGTATGTTTGTTTCATGTGTCCGCAAGATACGTTGTGTGTAGAGGCGACGAGTCATATACTATGCTTGATTAGGGGGCCCGTTTAAATTGTGTGTTTATTCATGTGTCCGGCTGTCTGCAACTGTACTTGTTACGACGGTACTGTAAAATTAAACCACTCCGTCTGTCTTTAGAATATTAATGATATACTCTGACCAACAAACATATACAGTAGACCTATGTTCCTGGCTGCACAGATGAATGACTTAATAGATGGATATGTTTGAAGATAATACTTTGAGAACTGAACACTAGGTGAAGGAACACCAGAATTTCAATAAAACTGAAAAAAAAAAAAAAAATATATATATATATAATAGAATGAATGAATGAATGACAACAACACCTAGATGAAGATACAATAATAAACAAACAAACAAACAACACATGACCCCAGGAGGAGGAGGAAATTAACACTTATAAAACGAGTCACTCGGGAATATTTGTACACCTGTATGACTGAGATGACCAAACACAATCCATTCGGGGTACAAACTCTATGTAAATATCCTCAAGCAACACCAACACCACCACGAGGAGGAAGAGGAGGAGGAGGAGGAGGACGAGGGTAGTGACTGATTCAAGGACATAAATTGATACACCACCACCATGCACTATAGGAGGCGTTGACGGTGCAGCGAGTCTCACATACTGTATATACCAGTTCCAGTTTCCACAACCAGGATATATACTGTATATAGATAGAGCCCTACTGAGGTGTGTGTATATGTATTGTAGGTAAATATACGGTGGGTGGTTAAGGGGATAGTACACCTTTGGTACATTAGAGCGCATTGATTCCTCCAAAGTATGCCAAGAAACAGGACCAGATTAACAAACACAATGGTGACCTGTTGCTTGGAATAGTTCTGAGGAATCAGTTGCTCCATATTTACCAACACTGTTCAAAGAGGGTGCATGCATTATTCCGTCTGATAAAATAATATACTCTTCATTATCTCTTTTCCGTATCTGTATTGAAGAGATTAGGTAGGTGGGTGGAAGACTGAGTGAGTAGCCTAGGTTTCGGTGTAGGAGGTGGTTGGCGTTAGAGGGGGGGGGGGGAGAGACTTCAGTTGGTAGAAAGGATGCCTACATGGAGGGAATAGGAAGGTGCTAGTGTTGGTGGGGAGGGGGGAGAGGAGGTAGGTTGGAGATTGGCAGTGAAAGTGAAATGGGTGGAGAGAAGAGCTTAAAGGTTATTTATTCTCTAGTCAAACACTCTTAGCAACTCAGATATTTTTCGCTCCAGTCAACATTCTGAGTTTGCGGAAGTCGAATCTTTTTTCAATTATTTAGACAGAATAACATTACACGAAAATAAGGCAACGTAAAGTTCAGCTTAACACTGTAGCATTAAAACACAACAACGTACCTGTATTCTGTGTAAATATTGTGCTGTGTACTGAATATCAAGACACACTTAGCACTCAGAATGAAGAGTAAATATGCGAGACGAAATTGTGATCCTTAGGGGAGACTGTGGGAGGATGGTGAAGGGAGGGAGGCAGGGAGGCCAGTTTTTGGTAGGTAGGTAGATTGGTTGGTTATGTTGTGTGTGTGGGTTGGTTGGTTTGAGGGAGGGGAGAGATTAAAGGTAGTGAGATGAAATATGTACAGTGTGGGTGTTCTGTGGCATATCGAGATACAGAGAGGGGGTTGGAGCGAGAGATACGGTATCTAGTGTATAATTCTGAATCGAAATTAGTATATTGTTGAGTGGTGACAGCGACACTATACAGACCTACAACCATCACCTTCAATAACACCACAACCACCACCACATATACTATTCTTTAGGCCACCACTACCACCACCACCAACACCAACACCAAGACTATGACATACACACTACCACCATCATCAGTTCAACTACAACCAAGACCGTATCCACTATCACTACTTGGCCTATTACGCATATACAGTATACCACTATCACTCCCACCGCAACCACAACCACAAACACAACTATCCTACCACACATACCACCAACATTTCTACCACAAAGACAACTACTATGACATCACCACTCTTTCTACAGCTACCATTACTATTCAATACATCCATCGTCCCTACCATCATTACCTCATCTACACCACTCACTTGCTACTACAACTAACAAGGTCCTCATTATGACTATCATAGTGACTATTTATTCTTCTACTACCGGTACTACTACTACTGCTGCTACTACTACTAATACAACAACAACAACTACTACTACTGTTACTTCTACTACTACTACTACTACGTACAAATCAGCACCACTACCATCACCACCGCTACGGCCTCATTTGCCACACCCACCCCTGGCAACATTATGCAACTTGTGCAACACGGAAGAGGAAGGCTGCACCAACACCATTTCAGTACCGTACATACGAGTCGCTTTGACCATTGCCGTGTAAAATATAAGCAGTCTTGTGGTAACGGTAGACAGATGAAATGGCTGTAGAGATGAGTGCATGATTATTTTTTTTAATGCCCAATACATGCAGGCTGTGAGAGCTGAGGGAATTAATTAGTAGAAGAATGGATGGATGGATGGATGAATGAATGAATGGATGGATGGATACTGAAGAATGCCGTGTGGATGTATGGATGTATTATTGTATAGCTTAGTAGGGCGGACCGATAGTTGGATATGTGGATGAAAGAATGACTCAATGTATAGATTTATATAGATGAGAGAGAGAGAGAGAGAGAGAGAGAGAGAGAGAGAGAGAGAGAGAGAGAGAGAGAGAGAGAGATGAAGAGACATAGACATAGACAAACACAAAAGCAACCTTGACTGAACCGTAAACAGGAAGACATAACAATCACTATGAGAGAGAGAGAGAGAGAGAGAGAGAGAGAGAGAGAGAGAGAGAGGAGAGAGAGAGAGGAGAGAGAGAGGTTATTCTGCAGGCATCTCTATTTTGTTCTACTTTTCCAATATTGCTTGATCCTCTCTGTCCCATCACTCACATTTCCTTCCCTTCCCTCACTACATACACCTTTTCTATTTTCTTAATCTCACCTCTCCATTCTCCCCCTCACCAAACTTTCCCCTTCTAGTGTACTATCTCTTACGGCTTCAGTTAACACGTATTCTTTACAATGGGTATAGTGTTATAGGTTTTAGAGGTGGACCTTTATCTTTGTTCTGTCAGGTTTGTCTATGTACAGTCCATTACAAAAGTTGTTAATTCACCACAACAATCTCCAAGACGACCCCCCCCCCTCTCTCTCTCTCTCTCTCTCTCTCTCTCTCTCTCTCTCTCTCTCTCTCTCTCTCTCTCTCTTGATTGATTGAAAAATAACAATACAGTTGCACTTCCTTGTACCGGTATACGTAAGACTACATATATACAGAATTTGGTAAATATCAATGTATATATCGTTACCAGTCGAGAACATGATTAATTATTAACACAAATGAACAACTTTGTCTGTCTTTCTCTCTTTCTGTCTGTCTCTCTGTCTGTCTGTCTGTCTGTCTGTCTGTCTGTCTGTCTGTCTCTCAACTCTGACAATGACAACAACACATGAAGATAAACAAATGACATAATTATACAGCTCTGAGTCATTTGCTTATCTATTGTAGCCCATTGTGGTATCTGTTGGGTATGTTTTATAAGACAGTACAGTGTTGATGGTAAAACTGGAACTACTGCCGATTCATCCAACCTATTCCAAGCAACAGACCACCATTATATCTGTCATTTCTCCTCTTTCTGTATCCCTCTCTTCCTGTTTTCCTTACTTTTCTTTTAATTTTTCCAATTTCTCGTTGGTTGTCTCTCTTTTTTCCCTGACCTTCCTGTTTGTTTACTATCTCATTGGCTTCTCTCTCTAAATCTCCAGGCACACATACATACATAAATCCAGTCCGACACACATACATACATAAATCCAGTCCGACACACATACATACATAAATCCAGTCCGACACACATGCATACATAAATCCAGTCCGACACACATACATACATAAATCCAGTCCGACACACATACATACATAAATCCAGTCCGACAAACATACATACATAAATCCAGTCCGACACACACATTGGCTTCTCTCTCTAAATCTCCAGGCATACTTTGGTGGAATTAAGATGCTCTAATAAGTACCAAAAGTGTATTTATTATCCCCTTAACAGGAAGTCTAGTAACAACGTACTTATGCTGGATTTTTTTTTATCGCTCACATGATAGATAGATTACCAAGCAACTAATTAGACAACAAAAATTTATTCTCAAACTGTTATCTCCAAGGACTATTTACTTATACGGAGAAGTTACTTGAGGTGAACAGGAGCACGATTAGGGCAAATTTTACTGGATATTTAATTAAGGGGGTGCGGGAATAGGGGGGCGGAATAGGGGGGCAGGCTTAGGGGGGGGGGTCGGGGGGGGGGGTCGGGGGGGTGCGGGATTAGGGGGACAGGCTTTTTCTCCTCTATCCCTCTTTCTCCACCACTACTCGTTCTCCTTCACCACCACCTATTCTCCTCCATCCCTCATCATTACCCACCACCACCACCACCACCATCCTCTTAACTACCAAGTACCCATAACAACCCCTTTCCCCCCTCATATATCTCGCCCACTATACTTCCCTCCTCCCCCTCCAGCCCATATCATACCCCTCTCCACTTACTCCTTCTATACTACTCTCACCTCAACTCCCCCCCCCCCTCCCTCATTCCCTCCCTCTCCACACAAAAAAAAAAACATCACCTCCCTACCTACCTACCCACCACACTCCTCTTCTTCCTCCCACCCACCCTCCATATCACCTACCTACCTCCCCACCACACTCCTCTTCTTACTCCCACCTACCGTACCTACCTACCCAACACACTCCTCTGCTTCCTCCCACCCTCCATATCACCTACCTACCTCCCTACCTACCCACCACACTCCTCTTCTTACTCCCATCTACCGTACCTACCTACCCACCACACTCCTCTTCTTACTCCCACCCTCCATATCATCTACCTACCTCCCTACCTACCTACCCAACACACTCCTCTCCTCCCTTCCTCCCACCTTACCTATACCTTCCCACCACACTCTTCTTTCTCTCTTGACTCCCTCCCTCCCCTGATACCCTCCCTCTAATGATACCCAACGACTGTACCCTCCTCAGTTGAGTGGGCATGAGGACTGCGGGGCTCTACACACACACACACACACACACACACACAGTCAGTCAGGGTCACCCACCTCTAGTCTGTCTAAATTGTTGTTGTTGTTGTTGGTGGTAGAGTCGGATCTATACATGTTTACTTTACACGCTCCACTCGTAGTACCTTCTCTGTCCCAAGATGTTTGTTTTGTTTCCTTGGTGTCTTATGTTTGGGTCCAGTCAGTCAGTTAGTCAATCAGTCAGTCGCTTGTTGTTGTTGTTGTTGTTGTTTAAGGCTACAAAAAACTACTGCTGTTCTTGTTGTTTTTCCGGAACTTGTCTCATTCATGTCTGTCTGTCTCTCTTTCTCTGTCTGTCTTTGTCTGTCTGTCTCTCTTTCTTTCTGTCTTTGTCTGTCTGTCTCTCTCTCTCTGTCTCTCTCTCTCTCTGTCTCTCTCTCTCTCTCTCTCTCTCTCTCTCTCTCTCTCTCAACTCTGATAATGAAGCGTCTTGAGACTATGGCCATGAATACAACTTTATTTATATAAGGAACGACACAACTTCTACTCGTAACTGTTGGTGGCAAAGTATATAACACAATGTTTTAAAAAATATTAGTAACACGTGCAGTAAATCATATAAAACTTACACGAAATAAAACCAAATCGCATTAAACTACATTGACTTTGTACACAATCACCGAGTTTATACATTATCATTGAGTTTATACATTATTACCGAGTTTATACATTATCATTAAGTTTATACATTATCACTGAGTTTATACATTATTACCGAGTTTATACATTATTACCGAGTCTATACATTATTACCGAGTTTATACATTATTACCGAGTTTATACATTATCACAGAGTTATTTTTTTTTAATACATCATTACTGTTTAATTTATATATATATATAATATCACTGAGTTTATATATTATTGCTGCGTTTATAAATTAGTCTACTATTGAGTTTATTAGTAGGACACACCTGGAGCTAAAATTGCAACAAACTTCTACGTTGGACTACATCTTATTTCGGTACTTAAGGACCCTGTGATCGTGTATGGAAATTAGAGGCTTCTGATTCATCCTGACTATGCCACGAAACAAGCTCCTTCCATGTAGGCGGTGCTTCGTGGCAATATTTGAAGGACTCATTTACCTCCAATTTTCTTATTACATCACTGGGTCCCTTAAATACGTCTCTGCGGCGCGAATAAGCTCCCGAAGCCGTCACGAATAAGTAAACCAATCCCCAAATTTAGTGATACATATAGTGATACATTTATTGATAAATATACGTCGCATCCATCAGTATACAAAATAAGCATGAAGTTAAGGGGATACTACAGGGTTGGTTGGTAAATCTGAAGCCATTATTGATACCTTCAAACTATTTCCAAGCAACGGGACACCATTATTTTTGTTCATTTGGTCCTGTTTCCTGGCACACGAATGTACAGTACACCATACCAAAACTTCATTACCTCCTGAAATCGAATATACAGTATATCGCATATAAGATGTATATGAATCAAAGAATAAATATTTGTAATATGGGTATGGAAATTATTGGGTGTACAGAGAGAGAGAGAGAGAGAGAGAGAGAGAGAGAGAGAGAGAGAGAGAGAGAGAGAGAGAGAGAGAGAGAGAGAGAGAGAGAGAGAGAGAGAGAGAGAGAGAGAGAGAGAGAGAGATAAAGCATAACACTACACCAACATGTGAAGATATAGGCCTATACAAATTGCAACCTACACATAGAGAACACAGCAGTCACCACACCTGTATAATGGTTCCTCAATCACACAACTCTTGATGGACACTGATGACCGCAAACTGCAACAAGAAAAGAAACATGATATAACCAGGAATACTTCATGAAGAATGTATAAATGTACCTAGCTAGTATGCCAGATATAAATGTATTAAAGAGGTTAAATACAGTACCGTACTGTCAATATTTACATTATGTTAATTGGTAATGGCTGACGTCTGATGCACCAAGGGATTCAAGTTGTTACAGAGAAACTCACACACAGTATATATAGGATACCCATTGTTATCTTAATAATAATAATAATAATAATAATAATGAAATAATAACAGTGTAAACTAACCAAGCCAACACATATTAAAAATTTAACATGGGAGCCACAGGATGGGTGGGAGAGGACCGTCTCAGTCATACAAAACTGACCTTGGTCAGATAAATAATGTGATATTTCAAGATTGCCAATCACAATGATAAGGTGGAGATTTCTACTGGATATAGAGTGGAACACACACACACAGTAATAATGTTGTACAGTCGGCCTCAGAAATTCGTACACAGAGCATAAGTTAAAGGGGTCTATATTTTGCACATACTAAAGGTATTTTTCTGCTGATTGATTCAAGTATTAGCCATATAACTTTATTAGAAGAGTTTGGTGTTAGAAATTAAAAGTACTAAATTTTCTAGTTGTTACGAGCCCTTGATGTCACAGTGGTGTATACGAATTCCTGGGGCCGACTGTACCAAATGTGAAAACAAGATCAACATAAAACAAGTGCGTTAGGAAGCCACCAACATGTGCCAAGAGTGAGCATCTCCAACAAAAGGTAGTGGCAGCTACATCCAAAAAATTCATCGTCGTTAAAATTGTGAAAGTCTCCTGGAATCGCCACTAAATACTTCACCTATATCCAGATCCAGATCCGGATATCTCCCAAAATAAAATAATCACTTAATGTCAACCACAAGCCCCATCTTGGAAATAAATAAATAAATACATAAATCACAAAGCCTAAGGTATATAAACTTTCGCGTATTCCCACAATGATACCGAGACAAACCAAATCAATCACACGACCGTAGTGAAGATGAATGAGAAACGATGACTATGGGTGAAGGCACGATGGATGGTGTAGTAGTACAGAAAGGCACGATGGATGTGGTAGTACAGGAAGGAAAAGAGAAGGGCTAGTTAGGCTGGGTTGGTGGGTGGATGAAGTGGGGGGGTGGGGGGGGGGGGACTAGTGGGAATAATAACGGTTAGGTCTGACTGGCTTGCTGGTTGGCTGGCTGCGAGTCACTGATAATGTGAACTGAGTAGTAAGGTAAATGAGATCTGAAACAACAAGTCACTGAGATCAAACCGCATTAGGATGAGACATTGATAAGGAAGGAGACTGAGATATTGTTAATGAAGAAGGTCCAGCACTGACTGAAGGCAAAGTTAAGGGGAGATTCTCTTGTTGGTGAATTGGGTGGTTTGTGATTCCCCCAAACTATGCCGCCAGTGAGTGATCTGTTTCGCGGCATAGTTTGGAGGAATGGGTAGCCCACCATTTTATCCTTAACTGATCATCTCCTTCATTAAAGCAGCCACGTTATGCTTCACTTGAGGAGGTGTGTAATGGATATGGTACAGTACACACGCAATCCACAATCCTTAGCCCACCTTAGTCGAAGCCCAAGATCTGGAGCATGCGATTTCTAGACTACAGCCCATCCAAAGCCTCCATTGCTTCGAAATGTGTGTTGCCTCGTGATGTTTTGGGTGGGCTGTCGTCCAGAAACCGTCTGCTTCAGATCACGGACTTCGACTGGGGGGGGGGAGGGGAAGGCAGGAATTGTGGGTTGCAAGTGTGCGGGGGCAACTGTAGTCAAGACGGGAAGGTGAAATGTATATTTCGTTACTGGGGTTGATTGATTGATTGATATATTAAGCGCCGCAACAGCGAGGTCATATAGCGCTAGAAAAAGGTGATAGCGAGGTGATACAGCAAGCAGAAAGGAAATAGAAAGAAAAGAGGGACAGCTGAAGAACTAAAAGCTAGTGGCTGGGGCCAAAGGGGCGCCAAAACCCTTAAAGTATTGCCCACATCACTAATGCAGGCACTACCTACCTCCCTACGGGGTAGTTATTGGGGTTAGAGATTAATTATGTAAAAGTATGTTCCTAAATCGATATCATACGGTAATGAAAAATATAATCATATACTTTTCTGACCACGCATCTGAAAGTGATGTTGATGAATGAAAGTGATATCGATAACGAATAATATACTAGCTGACCATGAAGCTATACAAGTGATCTCTATAAAATTAAAGAAAGAGATATCGATACACGAATAAAATTATATAATGACGTGGGTAAAGAAAGAAAACCCTTGGTAATGAATGATGAGAGACACGAGCCAGGAAGGAACGAAGGAAGGAAAGGAGGAGAGACTGAAGATAACAACAACAACAACCTACCAGACCCCGAACGTACGGTATATATTTATTATACTGTAAATAGACAAGGTAAGTTAAATAAGGTATATACTAACTGTAGAGACACAAAACCAAGACTTGTTCGGGAGATTAACTAGTTTTTCTGTTACCAAGGAAGCTTCTGGGTATTCCTCCTCTCCTGTCTGCCTCACACACACACACACACAAAATCGTGACTCTGAGACCGGTCCTCCTCTCCTGTCTCTTTCTCTCTCTCTGTCTGTGTGTGTGTGTGTGTGTGTGTGTGTCTCTCTCTCTCTCTCTCTCTCTCTCTCTCTCTCTCTCTCTCTCTCTCTCTCTCTCTCAGATAGACACACACACACACACACACAGACACCCAAGATCGTGACTCCGAGACTGGTCCTTCATTTTATAATTGCATGCTTGTAAACAGTTCACTTCCTTCATTAGCCTAAACGTGGTATTTATAAATTTTGTGAACGTGGTGATCACAGAACTTCCCATCGCTGCTAATGAATACCTCTCATTCTTCTCAATCACGATTCGTACTTCTGAATGGTTGTTATAGAAACGTAACCAACGTTAGGCTATATATATACTTGTAAAGGAAGTTTAACCTTTAGACTAAGGCATTTCTTTCCCTGCATTATTTACGAATGTCTAGCGTGAGTCTAATAACATATATTACATTAAGTTATTATGTGAAGACTTGATGTTCGACCTCTTGACACAACGCATAATTTATATATATAGCAGGTCCTAAGTGAACGTTATTTGAACTATAATCAACGGTTGACAGCAGTGTCAACTAATACTTACTGAAATTATATAATACCCTAACGGTACTATCTGAGAAAACTGTGTGTGTGTGTGTGTGTGTTACACAAAATTCGTGGACTGATATTATTTTAGTTTTGTCCCAGGAAAGTGTTCGAGATATAAAACAGAAACAGAAACATGACTGTATATCTGTACGTATAGCCTAACTAAACTAAATATAGTATGCACCAAACGAATGAAACACACGAACATACCCTATGAATATAATGTACACTGAAGCACAAAATAAATACCGGTTCCCATTATGAGTAAATTAAACATTTTGATTAACAGAACCAATGTCACTGAATTATTAGCAGTTGTTGTAATATGTTGTGTATACATCGGACATGACATATACGTGCCTCATATTAGAAAAGGTCAACCCTCTTATGTCCTGGGAGGGGTTCTCTCACCTGAATAATGTACAGTCTAATGTAGAGTCATAAAAATTCCTAAGTAGGTCCTCAGGCTGCGAGAGGTCAGTGGTATTCCATGCTCTTGAACTCTCTCATGTTAAGGAGTTTTTCTCTGCTCAATGATATTACTGTATGTCGAGAGCCAAAACTCTGACTTACACCTTAAGGGGAGATTCTCTTGTTGGTAAATTGGAAGGCTACTGATTCCTCTAAACTATACTAGAAAACAGATGCCCTCAATACTGGATCTGTTTCGTGACATAGTTTGGAGGAATCTAAGTCCTTCCAATTCACCAAATAAAGAATCTCTCCTTAATAAGTGACACTATAGCTATCGAAAAAGTTGAGAAAAGTTGAGATAATAGTTGAAATTGCGTAGAGTATTATTTGGTCATTTTGTGTTCTGATTTTGCCTTTCTTTTCGCAAAGTTTTTTAATACCTCAAACTTGGGACTGTAGGCTGTCAGTAGCCCGTGACTCTTGCAAGACCCCAAGATTATTGAGTGTCGCTCTAGATGAGACAGAGGAGCTTTATGGTGTTGGTAGCTTCTCTTCTGCCCCACTAGATGACGACACTTTATCTATACACGTCAATATCAGGAGAGGGCAGCTACACCGTCATTCCGTCACTCACAGCATCTTTGAATATGGTCGGGCATCTTCTATGTTATGAGTTGACGACGATGTAGGGGGGATTTTCTTGACGTGTCGACGTAGCCAGGATACTTGACGGACAGCAAAAACAATCAGATCACCTCGGAAAAAACACTGACATTTCGCGTGGGCTCGAACCTAGGTCCATGACATTCGCATTCCGTCGTTGTATCCACTCTGCCATCGCATCCCCCATCTTCCTCCACTCCCACTTATCATATACCGGTACAGTTGCCCACACATGAAGCTGGTACATCTCGCTTCTTGTGACGTAGCTACAACAGGAGGGAAAGTGAGCAAATAGTTTGTTGACAGGCAGACAGTAATAATATGTTACTACTATTTGCCTATCAACAAACTACATCTTTTGTTCACTTTTCTTCCCTTTGTAGCTACCTCACAAGTAACGAGCCCCACCAGCTTCATGTGTGGGCAACTGTACATATCCCTGCTTTCGTGTCCATCATTTTCCCTCCCTCCCTCTAGCCTACTCTCCTATCTTCCTCCACCCACACTTATGCAGTATTGGCTATATCCCTGGGCTTCTCTTTAACAAACTCCCTCACTCTCCTTCATTCTTTCTTCCCACTTTCTTTCATTCCTCCTCCTATTCCCCCGCCCCCTTGCTGCCACTTTTTCCCTTCCCTCTTATAATACACACACACCCCTTCTCTCTCCTTCATTATTTCTTCTCAATTTCATTCCTCTTCCTCCTTCTCTCCTCCACTTCCCCAGCCACCTTCCCCCTCTCCTCTCCCTTCCCCAGCCTCCTCCACTTCTCCCTCTCCTCTCCCCGCCCCAGCCTCCTCCTCCTCCTTCTCTCCTCCACTTCCCCCTCTCCTCTCCTCTCCCCTCCCCAGCCTCCTCCTCCTCCACTCTCATTGCCTTTACCTCCACTGGTGTTGTGTGCAGTTGATATCTTTCCTCTTCCCCTTCACTCACTTCACTTCTCTCAGGGACGCAATAATATCTCTCTCTCTCTCTCTCTCTCTCTCTCTCTCTCTCTCTCTCTCACTTACCAACACCACCACAACTCCTCTCCCTCTCTATTTTCCTTCACCTTCCAACAACCTGTCTTCTCCTTCTTCTCCTCCTCCACCCGCATTCCTTCCACACCCTAATATTACTGAGATCCTCCACCCTCTTCCCTCCCATCCCCCCCCCTCTCTCTCTCTCTCTCTCTCTCTCTCTCTCTCTCTCTCTCTCTCTCTCTCTCTCTCTCTCTCTCTAACTAAGGGGGGAGGGGTAAGTATCCTCTCGTTAGGGTATAATGGCGTGTTTGTGGTGATTGGTCATGGTTTGTGGTTAGGGTTTGTTTTGGTTTTTGGTTAGGGTTTGTTTTGGTTTTTGGTTAGGGTTTGTTTTGGTTTTTGGTTAGGGTATGGTTTGTTATGGTTTGTGGTTAGGGTTTGGTTTGGTGTGGTTTGTGGTTTGGGTTGGTGTGGTTTTTGGTTAGGGTATAAATTGATTTGTGGTTAAGGTGGGTTTGCTTTGGTGTGGTTTTTGGTTAGGGTTTGACTTGGTGTGATTTGTGGTTAGGGTATAGTTTGGTTTTTGGTTAGGGTTTGGTATGGTTTGGTTTTTGGTTAGGGTTAGGTCTGATCTGATTTATGGTTTGGTTTGTGGTTAGGGTATGGTTTGGTTTGGTTTGGTTTGCGGTTAGGGTTAGGTCTGATCTGGTTTATGGTTTGGTTTGTGGTTAGGGTAGGGTTTGGTTTGTGGTCTGGAGTTGCTGTCGTTAATTCAGGGTTGGCTGGTGGCATTAGATATGGCGGCTTGGTTAGTGGTACTCATTATTAATTGTTGGTTTGTTAGTGTTGCTATAGGTAATGGTTAGTTATGGTGCTCTATGGTCGATGTTCGTGCTGTTAGTGGTATCAGTTGTGTGGTTAGTGGTATCAGTTGTGTGGCTAGTGGCATCAGTTGTGTGGTTAGTGGTATTAGTTTTGTGGTTAGTGGTATTAGTTGTGTGGTTAGTGGTATTAGTTGTATGGTTAGTGGTATCAGTTGTGTGGTTAGTGGTATTAGTTGTGTGGTTAGTGGTATCAGTTGTGTGGTTAGTGGTATTAGTTGTGTGGTTAGTGGTATCAGTTGTGTGTTTAGTGGTATCAGTTGTGTGGTTAGTGGCATCAGTTGTGTGGTTAGTGGCATTAGTTGTGTGGTTAGTGGTATTAGTTGTGTGGTTAGTGGCATCAGTTGTGTGGTTAGTGGTATCAGTTGTGTGGTTAGTGGCATCAGTTGTGTGGTTAGTGGCATCAGTTGTGTGGTTAGTGGCATCAGTTGTGTGGTTAGTGGCATCAGTTGTGTGGTTAGTGGTAAAGTTAATAGGTGGCACTAAATAACCTCACAAACAATACAATAAACATCATAAAAGAACAAACAACGTACCATACATACCCAAACTAAGACCACCAATCAACGTGTATGATAAACAAACTCGACGACACTAAAGAACTAAATAAAAAACACTCCTTCAACCTCAACGAGAGAAAAGATCACTCAAAGCCAGTCAAAGAGAGAAGAAGCAAAGAGCCATGCAGTGAAAGGGAGAATCAGGCTGTGGAGGCCATTCGTTCATCTGTACTTGACACTTGTGGGTTGACTGCTGCTGCTACTACTACTACTGGTGGTGGTGGTGGTGGGGATGGAGGAAGGGATGGATGGATGGATGGAGAGAGGTATATATGGATAACACGCTACGAAAATCATGGGGATGGAGGAAGGGATGGATGGAGAGAGAGAGGGAGGTATGTATATATGGATAACACGCTACGAAAATCATATGACATTTATAAATACATCTAATTAATTACACAATACATCTCTGCAAATATGGAGCTACGAAAATTTCTTAACATAGTATTATAACAGTAAATACATCTATATCAATACGGGACCACTAATATATATAATACGATATAAAAAAAAACTAGGTCTCACCCTAATATATAAACAATCTGTCTGTCAATAAAAAAAGGAAGCCTAAGAAATAAATAAAATGCGGGTGAAATGAGAATGAAATTATGAAAGTGGGGAAGAAAAGGCATGAGAAGAGAGAAAGGAGGGAGAGCGAAGAGATGGTAAAGAAATCAGGAAGGAGTGAGGAGAAAATTGAGTGAAAACGAAGTGAGGAAAGGAGAGGGAGAGGGGAAGGGTGAGAAACTAAGGGTGGACGGGGAAAAAGGGAGTGAGTGGGAGGAGGAAGAACAAGAGGGGATAAAACTGAGAAGAGGGATGGAACTGTGAGGAGGTGGGAAGAATAGGAGACACACGGAGAAGTTGAAGGGAAGACAGGGAGAGAAGGCAGTGCATGTGGTATATATATATGCTACCGTCAAAGAGGAAGACGAGAAGTAGAAAGAAGAAAATGAAGGAAAACAAAGGAAATTCAAACAGAAGAAGTAGGCGGCGAAGGAGAGAAGCTTAGAGGAGGAGGAGGAGGAGGAGGAGGAGGAGGAGGAGGAGGAGGAGGAGGAGGAGGAGGAGGAGGAGGAGGAGGAGGAGGAGGAGGGTGGCAGGCAGGGAGGAAGTGATAGGAGGACATGGAATGAAGGGTTATGGTTCTCATGAGTGTGAATCAGTGGGAAGGAAGGTCATAGGAGCTGCATAACTAGATGGGGAGGCATGGGGAAGGGATGGGATGGGGGAGACGGTAGTGGTGGGTTGCGAGGGGAAGGATGAGAAGATGGTGGTGGGTCAGTCAGTGGGGTGGAGAGGTCATGGAAGGAAGAGATGCTATGAAGTGAAGGTGTGTTTGTGTTTGTGTGTGTGTGTGTGTGTGTGTGTGTGTGTGTGTGTGTGTGTGTGTTATAACAAAAAAAGGACACAACGAAGACACTACAGGAGAAAGAATGAATGAATGAATGTAGGAAGGAAGAAATAAAGAAATAAATGTAGGAAGGAAGTAAGGAATGAAATAAATAATGAACTAATAAAGGAAGTGAGGAAGGTGGTTGTGGAGGCAGCCAGGTGAAGGTGGTGATGTCACGCCTGAGACCAGTTTAGTCACTCCAACAACCAACATCTCCACCAGTCTCCACTACTCTCTACAACACACACACAGCTAATAACACTACCTCCACCTCTACAAAACTATACCATCTCCACCACGGTCTCCACTACTCTATACAACACACACACGGCAAATAACACTACCTCCTACCTCTACAAAACTATACCATCTCCACCACGGTCTCCACTACTCTCTTTAACACATAACACAACCTCACACCTCTCTAAGACTACCATCTCCACCACGGTCTCCACTACTCTATACAACACACACACAGCTAATAACACTACCTCCACCTCTATAAAGACTACCATCTCCACCACGGTTTCCACTACTCTCTTCAACACATAACACAACCTCCACCTCTCTAAGACTACCATCTCCACCACTGTCATCACTACTCTCTACAACACACACACAGCTAATAACACTACCTCCACCTCTACAAAACTATACCATCTCCACCACAGTCACCACATCTTCCTTCCCCAGCCTTCCACAGCCAGCAACTAACCTCCAACTCTACACCACAACTATCTCCCTCTACTCACTCACTACCCCATCCACAACTACTAAGGCCTCTACTGTATTCCTGTTATTATTACCCCCTCACACTTCGACTCCTAACATATCCATTTCTACTACTACATATTCTCTCACCAACCACCATCACAACCCACACGTCTTTCACCACTACTATACCAACATCACATTGTACCACTGTCACCACTGAAATCAACATCACTATTTTCATTTAGCAATATTGCACCACATCTGTATATCGACTAGCCTATAGCCTACTACTTTCACCACCACAACCACCACCACCACCACTCATCCCATCACCATCATCCCTAAACCTACGCCTATTTTGCTTATCCTACCAGGAAAAGGGAAACAGCGGTAGAACAAATGAACAAACGTACTCACACACGCACTTATACATACTAATCACCTGCACGTAAGTTGAATCTCGTGACCTTGCAACTCACTTGTATGTGTGTGTGTGTGTGTGTGTGTGTCAATCATAATCAGCAACACCACTCCCCGACACCATAACTTATTCACCACTATCACACTACTACATCCTGACGCACCATCACATTCACAACACAACACCAAAACCACCACTACGGTACCACAACACTACTATCACAACATCACCAAAACACCACACCAGCATCACATCCTGAACACAACCACCAAAAACACACCTACATCACCACAACACCACCATGATCATAACCAAAACACCACACCACCAAAACACACCTACATCACCAAAACACCACCACCACCACCACCAAAACACACCTACATCACCACAACACCACCCCCACCAAAACACACCACCTACATCACCACAACACCACTCATGACCATAACCACAACACCACCACCACCAAAACACACCTACATCACCACCACCACCACCAAAACACACCACCTACATCACCACAACACCACCACCACCACCAAGACACACCTACAGTATAGGCTAGGCTATACTACCACCTGGCCCTGCTCTTACCACCAACACACCTGCCACCACAATACTAGGCTCGGCTAGGTATAATTTGCATAATATTGATGCTCAAAATGTCTTCGTCTTGCTGCCTGACCCCCTCCCCCCTTCTCTCTCTCTCTCTCCTCTCCTCTCTCTCTCTCTCTCTCTCTCTCTCTCTCCTCTCTCTCTCTCTCTCTCCAATCCTCCTATTTTCATTTCTTTCCCGTCTTCTCCATCCTTCATTATTTCTCTCTTTCCTCCTGTTTCCATTTTTTTCTATTTGCCCATTCCGTTCTTCCACCGTTATCATTCATTCCTTTCTTCCTCCTTTCCCATATCCGTGACCTGTCTGCTCCCCTCCCTCTCTTTCTTCTCTTCCTCCTCTTCCATTAACATCCGTCCCTGTCCCCAAGTCAGCCACTTCCTCTCCCCCCTCATCCCTCGCACACTATAAGGCTTCACAACGTGGATTTCGGTAACACACATACACACACACACATTTTTCTCTCCATAACATTGCAACTGTTCATTCCTTCACACCCATCCATCCTAAGTGTCCTCCCCATTAACCCTTTCCACCACTTTACATTCCCTCCGTAACACACACACACACACACACACACACGTAGTCCCCTAGAAACATCGTAAACCTGGCATCCACTACGGGCTGAACATAAACAAGGCATGGATAAAAACTAGAAATTTGGTATCCAAAGCTGAAGACTTTGGAGGGTCGAGAGGAGTTAAAAGTCGTCGTTGATGATTAAAGTCACTATTGAATATTTTTCCTTTTAACCACTAGGCTAGTTCTAAATAGGTGTAAAACCTACCCCAATACTGTAAGTAACTTCCCTGAATTTTGGTGATGATATCTGGTAGATCTATGGACTTAGGAGGAGTTAGGTTCGGACATTTCCAAATTCTGGGGCACAGGAACTGAGATTGACCACTAGGCTAGTTCTAAATAGGCTTAAAACATTCCCCAATACTGTAGGAAACTTCCCTGAAAGTTTGGTGATGTTATCTGGTATGGTCTAGGTCCTAGGAGGAATTAGCCTCGGTTTGGACATTTTCCAAAATCTGGGGGGGATAATAAGCGTAGATTTCAACCAACTCAGATAGGCCTACCAGTTATATTAAGGACTTTGAACTTCAGTAAATCAAGAGAAATGCATAAAAATAATAAAATAATATATATCACTTAAATCATAGATCAACATCATACTACACAAGAATAACTATCGTCAGGAGGGAACATTTCTATCACTATTATTATAAACACGTATAGCAATCAGTAGTACAATGCTGTAGGTATGTGAGGAGGAAAGAATGAGTGTACCGTGATAGAAATCGCCTACGTGAGGGAAACTTTCGTGTAATGATCTGATAAAAAAAAAAAAAAAAACGCACACACACACAATAAACAGAACCGTTCGTGTGTGTCTCAAACGTGTAGCTATTTATAGAGGTGTATTTTGGTGGTCAAATGTTTTCCTTACCACCTATCGTACATACGTATTAGTTTTTCTGCATGAGTCTTCAACATACAACGAGCCTACATAACCTAAAGATCTGTGTATAATCTATATATGAAAACACCAAGCAATACACATCAGACTTTCCCATAACTATCCTCATTTAATACAGTTACTGAAACTACTTACTGAAGAACAAATGTTAGGAGCGAGTCAATAGGTATGAATTTAATTAAGATGTATCTATGAACTATTTTATACACTATATTGTACTTGCAGAGCTCTGGGCACAATTATAGTACACAACATTAATATTCTATTCCACTGTGGCATAACAAAAACATACATATATAAACCTACAAACATAAACGATGATGATATACAGTATACCGGTAGATGTTATTACAGCCGGGCGTGAGGGGAGAGGTGGCGGATTGTTTGTAAAGTATTACCAGGGATGAGTAGCCTAACCAACCGGTCAATTATAGGCCTAATGTCAACTCTTTCTTATATAAGCCATCGAACGTTTTTGCTCTCGACATGGCATGCAAAATTTTATATCGTATGTTTTTTTGGTGTCGCATCGTAACACCCTCGCCGGTGTTGTGTGTTCTATAATTATACAGTATGTGTTGTTTTAAATCAGAGTAAATTAATTTCAGGTTGGCAAAATACGAATTTACTACACAGAAGCTTAACATTATAATTATCTCAAATAAAAGTATGATACGGTACCTGTTACTAAATTTCACTGCTTCATTTTGGCGTTACATTTATCAGGTGTTTGATATCTGCTTCAATCGCATCATAAATATCAATTGTTGGAAGCATGGACAAAGTGGTAATTTATGCATGCAGGGGAGTATTGTACTAAGGTGACATACATGTGGGTTACTGGTGTGGCAGATGTAGGTAAAAGATAAGTGGTGTCATTGTTTCTACAAATATTAATATAATCAGTGAGTGTTAAAATTGGGGGACTGATAGACCGGAATCGAATCGAATCTAAACCTAACCTGACGTGACTAGACCTGATCTAACCTAACCTAATCTAACATACCCGGTAACTTAAAACTTAAATCTAATCAACTTAATCCAACCTGACCTGACCTAACCTAACCTGACCTAATCTTACTTAACTTAAAATAAAAATTTAATCAAACTTAAGCAAATCTAATTGAACCTAACTAACTGACCTGACCTGACCTAACCTGAATCCCACGTAGCCAGCAATGAAATATTGTGTAAGAGAGAACCCATCGAGCCAGAAACGACAAACATAAATAACAAAATATAGGAGATATAAAGATACAAAAGGATCAGGACTTTCGAGGAATGGTCATAAACGTTTTCTTCCAAGTTGGAGAAATTGTTCACACTTTTAACTTTCTTCAAAATGTTTGGTGTTGGATCGTTTCGAGTTGAGAAATCTGTTACGGTGTCTGATTCTTGAGTAATGAACCCGACTAGTAATGAAACTCGTGAAGACTGGACTAGACAACAGCAATAATTACATGTAATGAAATGTCATTAACTTTTTAGTCTACGGAAACTTCTCTCCCAGATAACTAAAAAAAAAAAGTATAAATAATAACAATAGCAATACATGGCAGTACGAACGACATATTATCAATTTAAAAATATATATACATATATCTTAATTAAGAACCAATAAAAGAAATCACCACAAAAAATCAAATGCGAGACGAAAGACAGTGCCACATCCGAACGCGTACGCTGGAACATCAACAAATGGTTCCAGGTGAAGTGAAGATATAACTTGAGAGAGAGAGAGAGAGAGAGAGAGAGAGAGAGAGAGAGAGAGAGAGAGAGAGAGAGAATAATATCGATTGAGGGAAGGGAGGAAGTGAGAGAAGTAGGTGGGGGTAGCCAAGAGGAAAAAAGAATATGAAGTTTGAGAGAAGGGAGAAGATAAAGAACGGGACGGAGGGAGGGAAAGAAAGGGCAGAGGAAGAAGAGAGGGAAGAAAAAACAACAGAGGAACGAGGGGGAAAAAAGCGAGGCAAAGAGAAACCCAGATTGAACAAGGGATAGAATAAAGAAGGAAAGGAAAAAGCATAGGGAGAAAATGGAACTGTCGAGGAGAAAGAAAGAAAGAGAAGAGGGGGGGAAGGGAACGGATGGGAAGGGGCATGCCGTAACAAGTGAAAAGTGGAGTGGGAAACAAAGAAAAGGA